>JAQGAV010004197.1:0-10795 GCA_034691345.1 Phasmarhabditis papillosa | reverse complement strand
AATATTATTGTACTAGTTTTATTTTGTATCATGTCCAGAAAAAGACAAATACGCAATTGCGGAAGCCTATGTATACCTCCGCGCTCTGAGGTATTTTGTTTTTATTGACTATATTTCAAACCTCGAGTTCCTTATCTCGACTTAGAGTATGTTCTTCGCAATCTGGTGAACGACTGAACCAGCACATCTGAATTTAGTTATCAGCTTTCTTCGAAAATAACAACATTTAGAATTTTCTTCCCACTTAGAAGATTCCTGGTTGAACCAGACCATCCAAACTGGGCCCGGGCCCGCCCGAGCCTATGGCCGAACTGCCGACTTTTTTTAGGGCCCTGAATGGTTTGGGTTGAAAAAATGGAAAATAGCATGTGCAAGGCCCCCCCCCCCATTAGTATAAGCCGTAGCCAAAGCAGGAATTTACAAAATAATTTTGTGACATGCATTTATTTACAAATATGATAACAATAGTGCATTTAACTTAATATATATTGAGATCTATAAATTATATAGATTCTTAATTAAACATTATAACCAATCGAAACGGTGAACCAGCCAAGAAAATAAAATATGAATCATTAAAAGTCAGGTGTTGAAAAATTCTCCTTCGAAAATTGAAAATCGAGCAACTGACAACCTTTTGAAGGCAACATTTAGCAACTCTGGGCAACGCGATGCAGTATACGTAACATTTATAATTCTTAAATTAGGGGGGAAGCCATGCATTTAGTGCTAAAACAATAAAACAGGTAGTTTTTAGAATAAACTTCTAGTCTAGACCGATAGTTCTGGTAAGAACGTTGAGTTTCCTTACAGCTTGCTCGAAGATTCCGGGTTTGCCTTCTTTAAGGTTGACGTCGCAGCCAGCTTTACCGTACGAGGTTACCTGAAGAGAAAAATGAGCTACAGAATCTTTTTTATCTAGAAAACTGGTGTTAAAATGAGTGGAGAATGGTTTTCTGGAAGTAACTTCCGTTGATTTTACACCACTCCACCCTATGATACCTCACTAGAAACTCCGCTCTGGCTACAAACTGTAAATACATGGCTGGGAATTTCACGGGATGCCCGGACCGGCCCGGCGAGGCCGAAAATTTCAGCACAGGGTCGACAATTGAAAAGGTCGTCCCTGACAAGGACAATTTTTATGAAAAAAATCGTCTGATTTAGGTGAGTAATCTGATAAATAGTATCCAAAACATCAATAGGTAAAGATTATTGCACTCTTTATGGTTAATGCCGAAAAATAGAACTGAAAGCTAACTTTTTTGCACAGTATCCGTTAAAAAGTGTGAAATAGACTAAGGCCGGGCCGGGGCTGAAAATTTGAGAATACGGACCGGTTTTTATCCAGCCCCCTTAAAATGTTGTAATCTTTCTGTACAATAGCATAATCTTACTTTTACTCCGAAGTAATGTCTGTGATCCCAAATGTAGCTACTAGTTTGATCATAATGGAATTTAATCCTGTCCGAACAGGCAAAGTCCTCATTTTTAGGTAGTCCGGTACACTCCAGATAGTGAGATCCCGGTTCCATGGAATCAGGGTACCTAAAACACAGTTTGTAAATAAGTCTATAATGAATACAGATTGCCTCAAAAAACCAAACCTACAGTAACCGGTTGCAATTTTTTATCGTTTCAGTTCATTATTGAACGGTCTCAATTCTTGGCAAAACAAAATCTATAGTCGGCGAACTAATCGCTTGCAGTTAAACGACTAATAAATTCAAATTAGAGCGCAGATTTGCTCTAATTGCTCTAATACATTTGCAGTTCGTACCGTAACCAATTGAAAGCGATTAGCCCGCCGACTATAAGAAAAGAACCCATCATTAGGAGAGATATTTTTCTTTTTCCAGGTTGTTTTAACTTTTTTTATGTCAATTCAAGAGCAAAGCAAAAATCGGAGAAAGGGCTTCTTCTAATGATCTACATGGCCTTTTTACTCTTTATATGAATCTACCATATTTCTGTTCCATGATGATATGCTTTATCATTCTCGGTGGCATCGCAGGGCTTGGATTCATCCTCGACGCCTTCACCATTAGAAACCTTATGACAAGCAGGCAGATGAGGAACTATGTCACGGCGGAAAACAACACGGAAACTAGAATAAATGGTTATTTTATTTTTAATATTGTTTTATATTATAGCTCCATTTTAGTAAAACTTTCGTACTAATATATAGTATGAAAAGCATAAAGTTTTTTGTGTATGGTGAAAGATCTAGGTTTGCAGTTTGTTATTCAGAAAGACAGAAATGTTACAGTCGATGTAGTTTTGAACAACAGATTCCCATTCCACTGAATTTCTATTCATTTTATAAATAAACCAGTGGCCGTAGTATAGAAACGCCCTAGTGGGTGCTCGGTCAGTTTTTAGCCTGCCAGGGCAACTATTCTCAACTGCCCGGGCACCCACCCGGGCGTTTCTATACTACGGCAACACGATACAACGCTGGAAGCCAGCTCTCACGAAACACATACCATACCTTTCCAAGCAAGATAATTATTCAAATTTACAAGATATTACAATACATAATGTTATATCTTATTTATAAAATATTCAAAAACTTTAACATTTTGTTTGTAAAATTATCTACAAACCTATATGGAATCATTTCATCAAAGTTCTTTGCATATTGTAGTGTACCAACTCGTGGCTGGCCAAAAGTAACAATCTTTATTTGATTACCGTTACGGTAGCCTAAATAACTTATAATTAATAAAATAAGTTAGTAATATTAACTAAATTACCTTGTTTTACAGTTCTCGCAGCTGCCAGGGAAGCAAGGGCTCCGCCCAGTGAATGTCCGGTGAAAACAACATTGTAATCCTAAAACTAGATAGTTTAGCTACATTCACATTTTAAACTAGACGATTTTTAAAACTAATTATGTAATATATAATAAAATAATATAGTTATTATTATACCTTATATTGTGGATCTCCGAGAACCTTTTCCACTTCAGGCCATAGTACCAAGTGAGCATTCAGGAAATATCGATTAACCTAAAACATTAAAGTTTAGCAATACGTCAGAGCGCGGTGGTATACATCGGCTTCCGCAATTGCGTATTTGTCTTTTTCTGGACATGATATAAAATAAAACTAGTACAATAATATTTTTCTGACAGCAAACAAAAAATTGCCCATCGAACAATAGAATGGAAGTTAAATTTTGCCACAGAACGAGCGATTTTTGAAACCATTAACAACACCGCGCACTGCAGTCTTTTTCTTGTTATGGACTATAAATCATTAGCGAGCGAAAAACGGAACCGAAATATTATCCTCATACAGTTATTGTATAAAATAGCTTTGAAGTACACGGTAGAGTTGGGCAATTCGCTCGCGAACGAGCCAGTCCCGATACTGAACAGAGAAGCGTTTGAGAGAGGGCTGGGAATTTCACGTGCCGGCCTTTTCCCAGTCCAGAGTAATACTGCATACAACAGCGTGCATAACATTGACTTATTTAGTTGAATATTCTGATAAATAGTCTCCAAAAACATCAATATGTAAAGATTATTGCACTCTTTGCCGAAAAATAGCACAGAAAACTAACTTTTTCGAAAATATCCGCTAAAAGTGTGAAATAGACTAGGTCGGACCCGGGACGGGGCCAACTTTTTGGCAGATTATCGCGGGCCGGTTCCGAAAATTTGAGAAACGGGCCGGCACGTTCGCAGCAGCCCTTGTTTGAGCGAGCCGAGTCGCCCATGCGTGGTGCGAAGTAATTGAAAAATAACTTCTATTTCTTTTCATTAAACTATAACCTACATTTCCCATATCAAAGAAGTCGACTCCTGGCTGTATGGAATCCCATCCCTCAAGAAGAAGTTGTGCTTTAGTCTTAGTTCCACGGAACACGATGTTTAGCTCTCTTTTGTGTTGAGAATGAACTAAAAACAGTAAAATAGTTACTTAATAGATTTTAAAACATTTTGTTTGAATTAGGTGTAAATGTATTCAAGTGAGCAATGGCCCTGAAAATATACGCCTATGAAGATATAGACATATATATCATATAGTTCACGAAACTTTTATACTCGAAGGTTTGTTTTCTGCTCGACATTGATTCTGAATTTAGTTTGCACTTAAACTAGTTCCTGACGGATAGCAGTATTTGCGTTTTTTGTCGAATGTCATGAATTGGGGGAACGTTGATACTAATGTTAATTTTATACTAGAGTTTAATTAGCCACTCGGCCTATCAGAGCCGGACCGGGCTCGACTCGGCCCGCGGGTCGTTTTAATCAAATATAAGTAAGGAGGGACCCTTCTAGTGTGTTTTTTAAAAATAGAGTGGAACGGGCCGGACTGGGCCGGGCCCGAGGTCAGTTTTCGGCAATCACTCGGGCCCGGCCCATTTGAGAGGTCTAAGCTCAAGCAATTATAAGATGTAAACTAACCAATGAAGCTCTCACAAGTGTTATCTAGATGATCGCAGTTCTCTTTTATTGTACTTAACAGAATGTGCGTTTCATGAGATGGAAAAGTCCTGTAATAAAAGTGATTTAATAAAACATACAACTTATCCATACAAATTATTGTGAACTTCAATTACTATATTTTGCATTATTGATAGATATTGAGACTCTTATTGCTATACAATAGTCTGTATCAATAACTGGTCCAAGGCCGTGTCCTGAAGACTGCCGGTGTTATATATAATGAAGGATCTTTTGAAGAATAGGCTCTAAATTCACTGATTTTCCATTGCATTTGCATAGCATCGCTTCGCGCTAGGATACTGCAATATAATTCTAGATTTCGGTAAAGACTATACATCGTTAAGAAGATATAGTCGGATTCAAAAGTATAACGGCCGTGTTAATTAGCAGTAGTGTTGCAATATTTTATCTGAGTAAGGCAGAGCGCAAGCAAGTTTTAACTTAAGTTACTTATATTCATTGAATTAATTATCTTTTTCCTCCTACCTATTAAGACATCCATTATGCTCTGTTCCATAGGCGGCTGCAGCTAAATTCAGCAGTTGTCTGGCTAGATTTTCATCATAGGCGGTCTGTTTGCCGGTTAACGGAGTTCCCAATGTAAGTGGAATAAGTAATAACAGAATAAACATTAACTAAATTATATTAATATATATATTAATATTATAAAACATGCACAATACAAAAGAAATCAATATCACATAATATTAAAAAGAAAATAAATTTGTCGGAAGTAGGAAACGTTAATAAACAGTAAATGAATTTAGAGAATAACTATCCTTATAAATTATTAGTATTAGCTTTATTCTATATGTATGCATAATTTTGAATAATTGTTAGTTCGTTTTGGTTCTAAAGAGGTCGAATTTGGTTCAACTTCAAGGCCATTTCAAAAACGATTAAAATGAACAATAGTATGTGGCAATGGATCCTGTTTCTGCAAATGATGTGCGAATTTTATTTGGTTTAAATTGTAATTCAGGATTAAAAGTTAAGTAAACATCTTAAACAGGACTGGGAATTTCACGACCCGTGGCCGAAAATTTGAGAAACGGGCCGGCCCGGGCCGGCCTTTTTCCAGCTCTGATCTTAAAAATACAAAACTGTCATATTTCTTTCTGAGTTGCTCTTCCTAAGGAAAAATTTAAGGTTTTATTTTGAATGTATTTTTGAACTTCTTAAAGCTACAAAAACACTTACTTTAATCTAAAGACAACACAAAAGAAGTATCGAACTGATATGTAGTAGAGATGGACATTTTGGGCTGCTGGATCCAACCCCAGCCCAGCCCTTTCATATACAAAGCTGAGCCCAGCCCAGCCTAAACTCCTGTTTTTAAATGAACAACCCAGCAAAGCCCTGTGCAGCTTAGCTGAACGTAGCGCAGACCCAGCCCAGCCTAAACCCAGCCCTTAAAAATGGGTCAATCACATAGTAAAGTCGCAAATAAGTATTATTTACCTTGTGTTATACTCAATATTTGACATAATTTAGCAATATTAGTGCCTTTTAGCGTGCTCCTAAACTCTCAACTAGGTCAGAGGACGATACCAAATAACCAAACAAGCCTAGCCATAGCTCTACCTGACTGAAGCGCTCATTTTACCCAGCTACCCATCTCTACTAAATAGTCTAGTTCTCGGTTTCTAAACTATTGGAACTTATTGTGGAACTTATTTAAGGGTGAAAGGTAAATTATATAAAAAAATGAAAATCTTCGTGATCTAAAAATCGCAGATAGTGTTAAGTTTTTATAGAAACAAATCTTTTAAAGTTAATAACTAACACAGCCGGAATTTCGATCTATGAATGAATTAGCCAAGTCGACGGATGAATCGCTTGCAGAGATGTACTGTAGAATTTAGAAGGAGCGCGGAAATCGAAAGAAAATGTACAAGCAACCAGACCCTCCAGCGGGCCGGGCCCAATATGTGGGTCAAAACAATCAAAATATAGATTCGAATGAAGTTTATGGTAATAGACAAACGAAAATATAGTAATTTTTTTATGAAGTAAAATTTAAAATTTTCTTTATTTATTGATTTTTACCCTCAGGGCCCGTCCGGGCCGTGCCCTGAAAAAAGGTCGGCGGGCCGGGCCTGGCCCGGCACCATTGGATGGTCTGCAAGCAACCGACATGATTATGCGCTCGCCTTATAACAAATAGACCTTTAAACTACATGAGATTTGTCCAAAATTACATTTGTGAAGTGGAAACCCCACTTTTCAACATGCAAAAACAGTTTAAATAATAAATTGAGTAAAATTGTGAGAACATAATGTTTTTTTTCATTGATAGAGTGGTTGATAATGATTCCATTTTCATCCTGGGTGTTCGGCCGACTTTTCTGTTTTTATTTAAAACAACGAAAAGATGATTCACAAAACTAGTTTCACAGCAACAATAGCATTTTAAATTGAGAGATTTGCGCGCTGCGGCTAGGGATTACGGTATAATAAGATACGCAGACGGATTTCGATGCGGCTGATCAGGTCCTAGCTGGATTTGTTTCTTTTATGAATGAATAAACTATTGTAGCTTTATAGGTTTAGCAAACTATAGTAGACTAGAAATTTAGTAAGAGTTATTTAAAAATGAGCTAACCAGAGGTGGTCCTCCGGCCCGGACGTGTTGGGGTAGGCGGACCGGGCCGGGAAGACCGGTTTTCAAGGCCTTTCTTCCGGATCCTGGTTGTTCTGGAATTCATAAGCAAATTTACGGTAAATTTTTAAAAAAAAATTGAATTAGCCATTTCTCAGCACAAGGAACTTATAGAAAATAACAAAACATAATGGTTCGGGTTGGATTCGAACCCGCGACCTCTCGCTCCATAGAAAAGATTCATCATTTACCTTATTGACAACCGACGGCTGACTGCAAGGCCTAACTCGGCCCGGCCGGATAGCCACCTCTGAAGCTAAACGTCATCTGACGTCGAAAAGGTGAACATTTGTATGGAAACTATCATTTCTCGTTTTATGTTATTGTTTTATTTCAAAATCAATGGATTTACATTAATTTGAATATAATTATTTGGTGAAAGTACGTAAAACTCTCAGCTGACTCATGTAAATAACAAACCGCTTTAGTTACTCCTATCTGGATACGGTATTATATTCAACGGAAAAATCTCAAGTAATAATAGGCGGCGACATTGCGCCCCCAGTGATAATCATCAAAATTCGAACAGTATTCCAATATAATGCATTTTTTATGGATATCTTGAGAAAAATCTTATTATTTTGTTCAAAATAGCTGAAATATAAGATCTACATTATAATTTTACAAGAAATCAGCTGGAAAAATAAAAAAGGAGGGAAAACATAAAGTTTCTTTTATCGAATGTGCGCAAATCAGCGTTATTACTGGTCAATCTTGGGGAACTTCGGATATTTGGCTCCCATTTGTATTAGATCGCGTTTACCGCTACTGTGAAACTATAAAAAGGGCACCAAGAAGCCTATTGGCTGATTCAGGCTTAGTATACTATTTATGAGAAAGGTAAACTATATACAAAAGTAAAGTATTTCATAAGGGATTTAAAGTCAGAAAAGGTGTAAATATGTAGAGTCGCTCTCTAATGCTAACTTTTGGGAGCCAAATGTCACTAAACCCACATGTGGGTGACTACCGTTTCCGACAATATCAGATTTTGCCGCGGACTATAAATATTAGGCCAGATAGCCACCTCTGGGGCTACACGTCATCTGACGTCGAAAAGGTGAACATTTGTATGATAACTATCATTTCTCGTTTTATGTTATTGTTTTATTTCAAAATCAATGAATTTACATTAATTTGAATATAATTATTTGATGAAAGTACGTAAAACTATCAGCTGACTCATGTAAATAACAAACCGCTTCCGTTACTCACAGACCTCTCACGAGAGGCCCGAGCCGGGCCGGTCCAGGCCAGGTGATGAAATTTCAAGGCCGGCCCGGCACGATGAGAGGTCCGGTTACTTCTATCTAGATACGGTATTATATTCAACGGACAAATCTCAAGTAAGCGCAGGCTGCGACTATTGCACCCCAGTTATAATCATCAAAATTGGAAAAGTATTCCAATATAATGCATTTTTATGGATATTTTAAGAAAAATCTTATTATTTTGTTCAAAATATCTGAAAGATATTTAAATTTTTTTGCAATTTTGTAAGAACATAAATAAAACTATACAAAACTATATAATCGTACAGGTTGTGGCGGTTGTACAGCTTCGTCGTACTGTGTTTACAAAAAATAACTGGACACAACGATGTTGTATTGAAGTGTATGGATACTTAACAGAACAAACAAACAAACTTTATACTCAAAATAACAAGCATCATCTTTTTGTATTTATATTACGAGTCTCAAGTATCAGAAAAACTCACGTTCGAATTAATTGTGGACCAATGACCGCTCCATTTGAAAAGTTCTTATATTTAAGTACTGAATTAATCAAATAACTATCTAGAAAGTCTGAATATAATCAACTGTATGAATAAAGGGGTGTGGTAGCCCAGTGGTTAGAAACTCGCCTCTTAAGCTAGAGGGCAAGGGTTCGAATCCCCACTAAGAAAGAAATCTTGTAAATTGTAATAAATTTTTTTCGAACCTAGCAATTGGATTGAACCTCTCGCTACATAGTAAATATTCATCATTAACCTTATTGACAGCAGACGGCTGACTGCCTGATCCGGTTTAACAGCTCAGTGGCGGTAGTATGGAAACGGTGCCCGGGCAGTTTTTAGCCTGCCCGGGAAACAATCCACAACTGCTCGGGCAGCTAAAAACTCCCCGGGCACCCAACCGGCCGTTTCTTTTCTATAGTATAGTACGCTGCACCTAGGGGTTACTTTCCGGAAAATTTCGTTGATAATTTGAGTTCTTCACTGAAATGCCACGGCACGCGCACGTGGAGGCGATAACTCACTGGCGGAGCGGATGGGTGCCGTTCCTCGTGCCGCAGTAAAATTTTGGGACCGAAAATGAATGTTGTTATGTATTCTATTTTCACTTATGGCTTACAAATGCTATACCATTCACCTATTCGGATTTCAACAGAATCTGAATACAGGTAAGATTTCTACCGATTTCAACAGATTCGTTCATTCATTCAGAGAACAGATTCAACAGAGCGTTCTGAACACAGATTAATACCGATTTCAACAGATTCTAACGAAGCATATTAGAATCTGTTTTCTAATCTGTTAGAATCTGAATTTTGGCAGCTGAGCAGGACTATTCTCTAAACCATAAAATACGAAGATTACTTGTATACATTAGATGTTCTAGCAGCAGAGACATTGTAACACAAGTTCTAATTTTATCTATTATTTATTAAGAGAATGTCTTAGACCAACTATCACGCTAACCAGTTATCAGCGCTAACCACAGCTAACCATTATCAAATAAGTAACCAAAAATTCAAAATATCAATTTTTTGAAAAGTGTCCAGAAGTGTTTCAATTCTAACTTATTTTAAAGTAGATGTAAGATATATAGATATTGTATAGAAAATAGAAAATAGGCACTCAAAGTACAGGTGTTGAATTGAGGCGCGAAAGAATTTTTTTTGGTTACTTGTGTGATAATGGTTAGCGGTGGCTAGCGCCGATAATAATTGGCCAATGTCTTACACCAAAAATACCACTGTTTGGCCCCCCTGGGACTACGTCTCCATTCAGTAGAACGCATTTGATTTGTGAATGGCTGAAACATTTAGTTCGAAAGGATTTCCGACAGCTTTGGACTTTAAACGTTTTTTCTATAGAACAATCAACACTGCGGGATTTAACGTCTTTTTTACTTCAGGATCTGTTGCGTTGAATTTTTAAACGTTACTCATACAGCTGAACTAAACCCTCTACCTGTGATTGCTCATAATCGATATGACATTACTGAATTCACAATCGAATATAGATATGGTATGTTTAGTTAAGGTTTACTTCTGAAACTTGTAACAATTAGGCAAATAAACGGGTTCGAATAACCGGGTTCGAGTAACAAGAAAAAGGCTGCAAGGTGCGATGTTAAATCAGGGCTTTCGCAATTCCGTATATGGGTTTTGTTCGGCGCAAACACTGCCTTTTGCGCTTACAATTTGTCCCTTTCTGGCCTTCTTAGGATCCTGGCCATTGCACCCGATAGTTGTGGAAGAAGCTCGTTGCGGAGGCCAAACCCAAGGATCACCGCTCCTCAATTGCAGTATGCCACATATCGAGAGGAGCGGCTCCCCTTAGCTAACCGCATAGAGTGTGCACCATACAACAAATGTGTGCTGCAAACATGCGTGTTTTACGCACGTATTTGAAAGCCTTTCCAGCAAGTTCTACCGCCAGTCTGCGTCTC
>JAQGAV010004196.1:0-10796 GCA_034691345.1 Phasmarhabditis papillosa | reverse complement strand
GGGAATCTATTGTCAGTCTAATCAAGGTTAACTGACTTGATTAGGCTTAGGTAAGATCTAGGGACTAGCAGTTAATATGGAGGTCCTAGTCGAACTTTAGTCGTAGGAAAGCTTATCGTTTTGAAAGTTTTGCAATCTATTTGTGGGCCTGATCAACCCTCCCGTATTTTGCAATAGTAGTAATGATTCCCTTCCCAATATTTTGCAATAATATATCCTCCTGTAGTCATAAACCGGTATGATTCGTTAGTATTAACTAATGTAACGAATATTTTCATTTTACGGTTAGAACTTTGTTTTCCTATGTATTATGATACTTAGGAAAACAAAGATCATCGCTATATTGAATTTTGGCTAATAGTTTTGGTAAGTCTGTGAGACTGTTGCGACTACGAGTAGAGGCGTAGATCGTTATTTTGTAAAGTTCAAATCCTCTTGTGAGCATTTAGCCCACACACCGCAGGAGTAGCGACCTCGGTGTTTTAGCCAACAAACCCTAGGGGCGAATGGGTGGGTCTCACAGCCCAGTAGTTTTAAGAAAAGTTTAATTACACCCATCTCGTTACATAATTTTTTGAACTAAGAGTGAAAATGTGCACATGTGTGAGAGAGTCTTATTATTTTATTGAATGTATCACTCATATTCGTAACCGCTACACTAAAATTAAAACAGAGTGTATAATAACTTTATTTATAATATGTCATCTACTAAGGAAGAGATTAATCTACCGTAACCCAACATTATTTCTCTATACTCTCCTAATATTAATATCTCTTCTATTTACCAATGAGCCATCGGCTGATTTAATAATGGCAGCTGTGCCATTAGTGCCTCATTGACCTTTTACAATAACATATGCGCAGCAGTAAACAAAGGCTTAACCTTTTGACCTCGCGCAAAGCACTGTTCACAACATTAGCATAGCTACAGTAATCCTCAAAATATAATTTTTTTTCCAAGATATAGTTTCAGTGATCATATTATATTAATTCATAATTTTTGCTCTTCATCTTCAACAGTTACTTAATTTCTGCGAGAAGAATATTTTCAGAAGTTTTCTTTTCAAATCCAGCAACTGATCAATTCAGCCCAATTTCACGGATTTCAACCAGAGACGAAGTAAGTGCATGACAAGCCGTTTCGGAAGGCAACTAAGGCTTAGACATCAAAACTTGAACGAAAACGCCATTGCTAGAGAAATCAGAAATATTAACCAGGATAGGAGTGGTAGTGACAGTGAACAAGAGACGCAGCGAATACCAGTTAATATTTCCTCGCAGCGGGTGGAAACACCCATATTAGAAGATTCAGGGGACGAAACCGATATCAGTGGTAGTTTTAGCAGTCATAGTAGTGGCGATAGCATAGTCACCGTTATCCCTTCACCGCACAGACCGAACCCAATTTCCAATATCGCGCAGCTATCAAGCAATTCCCTAGAAGAAGAAGAGTCAGACTTTAGTATTGCGGCAAGTGACCCTCAGGAGTACATTGAAACAGGAAATTTCAATTGGGACTTTATAACCAGACCAGTAGGTAACTTGGTGCGCTATTTTGCAGGCAGTAGAAATTATAGAAGCAAAACTAATCCAACTGATAATAGAGAACAAACAGAGGATTCAATTCATTTCGAAGTAGGAGATAGACCAACTTCGACACCGCTAAACCAATCTTTTATTGAACCAAGTCAAAACGCAAAATCTAATAAAACTTTTACTAAGTGGTTTGTTTCGAAATTTAGTAACCCAGTAACATTTGCAACCGAGCGAAAAGAATTTATTAGGAAGCAAAAAGGAAGCAATTCGCAAAACTTTGGTCTAACTAAGCCTGCAATGAGAGCGAATAACTCTGAATTTCCCCGCAATTTACAACTGCTTCGCCAAGAGCATAGAAATTTCTCGGGAGAATCGACCGGGGAGTCATTTGACACCTGGATACGCCGATTCACTGATACTACCAACGCTTTGCAAATGGACGATAGCGATGTAATGAGAGCGCTACCATTATTTTTCGGGGATACCGCGAGAGCAAAATACGAAGCATTAACTAGAGAAAACATGCCGATTAGAGGCTGGGAGCACTTAATAAAGATTTTGATCAAAGGGTTCAGGAATAGCTGGGTTACCAATTCTGCTCGAGAATATCTTAACGATATGATCCAAGGAAATGATAGTCTTGAAGAATTTTGCAGTAAGATAAGAAAAAAGGCACAAGTTGCCTACCAAGGCCAAGACCCAGTGGCAATTTCAGAACAAGCAGCCCGTCATTTTTTACGAGGTTTAAGATCCGACTTAAGAACTAGAGTTAGGATGCTAACGGCTTTTGAAGTAGGAAATCCCAAAACTCTTGACGATGCCTTTCAGTTAGCAGAAAATGTGGAAAGAATTGTGAGACAATCATCCTCACGAGCCTCGACCCAATCGACCTCGAGCCAAGAGAGAGCGAATAAACCATTCTATTCCATTCTAAAAGAAGATTTAGAACGTGTAGAAAAAGATGAGCGCATTAATTTTGTGCGAGTACAGGATCAGCTTGAGCGCCTAGAGCTAAAAGAAAAAGAACGTGAAAAAGTAGACAAAGAAAAACCAAGTCAATATGATAGAAAAGGCCAAGGTACTGTTGCTTATTATAACAACAATAAAGGAAATTCACATTTCGATAATAATTACGGCTCTCGAGGGCGGAATCAGCCACACCGTGGCAGAGGAAACCATCGAGGTCGTGGAAAAAGAGGCAGAGGGGGATTTTACCCTCGCTCCGGAGGACATTTTGGAAATCATCATCAAAATTATGGAGCTGATTACAATGGTGGTTATTTCGCACATCAAAACAATGGTTACCCACAACAGGGTTATCCTATGTATGTTACCTCAGCTCCCCAAGAGCAAGAAGGCGGCAATTTCACAAATCAAAATCGATCTTTCGGCCCTCGTCCCCAGGGCAGTATTCAATATTATACCACCTTATTATGTATTGTTCTAGCATTCTTTGCAAGAACAGCCTCATGTGAATTTGTGTGCGGCATGAATGAAGGCCGAACATATTTCGAAACCCCTAAAAAAACCGAAAGGGTTCGCTTTCAGGCCAACAAGTGTTTTAAGGAAATAACAACTTACAGAATTGACGGAATTGGTTTTAGAATAAGTAAAAGTCAAATTACTTCTGTTAACAGATTAGCTCTGACTAGATCAGAATGTGAAGCCATAACAAGTAACAAAAAGTTAGATAATTTTGAATTAAAAGATGTTTCTCAAGGTGTATGGAGAAGTAACTCCGAACCCTTAAGTGACAATGAAGCAATTCCACTTTTAGGTACCGCAAAATTAAGGTACGCTTCTATAATAATGGAAATAGGTAGCATTAGTACTATTGATGGAATTAAAGTAACAAGTGAACTAGGCGATTTGTCATTTTGCAAAATGCAAGATAAAGAATGTAAGCGCGAAAATTATATTGTAATCTGGTCGGGAGAAGTAGAACGAGAAATGTGTAGATACAAAAAGCTAGGAAAATATAAGGCAATAGTATCTACGGATAATTTAGTAGCAATTGAAGAGTTAGGCTTTGTACTGCACATAAACGATAAAACCGCGATCGCTGGCGAACAATTGAGCTTATGTCAAATTGAAAATGGTTACGCTACAGACGAAGGACTGATTATAACTTTTGAATCGATTGGTAACAACCACATAACAGACCACATAATTCAAACTAATGGTTTAGTCCGTAGGGTTAGAAGGGAAACTTTTGAAGTTAAGACGCCCAACGGTCAAGAAAGTTCATTTTCGCAAGTACCAAAAATGAAAATACCATTAATAACATCCCTGTTCAATGTATCATCGTTGGATAAGATTCCAAGATTTCATACAAATCCAGTTACCGACACTAAGATATTTTTGGAATTAGTTAAGAACGGAGGCGGAAATTCGACTTTGAAATTGAGAACACAACATTATGAATCAAAAGATGAGCGAGTGACAGTTTTGAAGGCTATTAGAGCGTTACAGTATAATCAACTCCAAATAAACAGCTATGTAGAGGTAGAAAAGAAAAGGGCTCTTTCGATTGGTGAGAAAATTATCAAAGAGCTGATAGTAAGCGGAGCTGTACATCTTTTCGATAATTATCTAAATGATGAGTTTGGAAATGAAAACAGAGTAGCAAAAAGCGAAAAAGCGCCACCATTTCTGGCATCGCTTGCTCGGATAACTCCAACGTTAACCGCAGAAGAATTTAAAATATTAGCGCAACAAAGGACGAAACCGGAAAACATACTTCAAAGTGTGCCACCGGCATTAATAAAATTTGTTCCCAAAACTACTTTTCCACCCACTTTAGCGCCTGTAGTTAAGAACAGCGCTAATCCAACAATTTCGAATAGTAAAACTGCAAATTCTTCAGCAGTGCCAACAAACACTAATAAAGCAGTAGTAACGCAACCTACAAATAGCAACCTGTCAGCTACACTAACTACTATTTTGGAAACTAATTCCGAAAGTTTGGATCCACAAATGATGCAAAATTATCGTGATGAATTGGACTTATTAATAGCCACGCGCGATGCTGATAGTAAGAAAATGCTAGAGTGGAGGTTTGACAATCTATGTAGCACTTACGCCTTAAGAATAGAACTGTTTAAGGGATTATTAACGATAGATCCGCCTGCCGCAGTAAGATCATTTTTTAGAAGAGACGGTATTACCGCCAGAATGTCCGGCAATAAAATAATCATTGCGGAATGTAAAGAAGTAGCCATAGATTTCATTTATAAAAATCACACAGTTAATGGAATTTGTTATAAGTTAACACCAGTTTTGGTAAAGAATCAACTGTGGTTCAAAAAGATGGGAACTGCTGATTTAATAGAAAATTCACCTTTAATTGAATGCAGTAAAGTTTGGCCTGACGTTGAAAATGAAAACGGATTAGATGTAAGGCATTTTCAATTAGTACCAAACGCAAAAGATAGAAAAAGAGAGCATGTACCATCTACCCACAAGACAATATTCCAAATAGAAGGAAACATTTTTGACTCACTTACTGGTAATGTAGTTGAAAATATTAAAAATTTTAAAGATAGTGCACAACGCACTTTCTCAGACACTTTTGCCGATATCCGAGAAAACGCACTAAATACAATAAAGATTGCTGTTAAAGATGTAATTATGTTTTTGCTCTTATATGTACTTTCCCCATTACTATTAATTTGTTTCGTAGTAGGAATGCTATATTACATTAAGTATTGGATTTGCAAGAAATTTTCCAAGTTATCTATGAAAACCGCAAGCAAAGTCATTAGAAAATCACCTAAGTTAGTGAGAAAAGCACATAAGAGACTACAAAAGGTAAATGTAATTCAAATTGAAGATGACGAAACTGATGACGATGGTTTTCAATATGGTACAGAAATGCAAACATTTAGAGTGCAACCTAATACTGTACCAAGCGCACCCCCTGGTTATTCTAAGGCGGTAAAAGGAAAATTCAGAACAATACCAGTTGTCAATTTTGCGGAAGCGTATTTTGTAAACGGACGAACAGCAATGTTACCTTGTGTTAATGTAAAGATGAATGCAACACCTGTAAAAATCTTACTTGACAGTGGTGCATCCCTGTCATATATGAAAGAATCTACGTTTAGAAGACTGAATCTACCATTAAACTCTGCTGCTGCGATTAAAGCGAAGACAGCTAATGGCGGTTCATTCTCCTTCTTAGGTAGCGTAAACGTACCTATTTATATAGGTGGTCAAACAATTTGGCACAATTTACATGTTTCGTCAGACGAATCTTGTCCAACGGAAGCCTTACTTGGTATTGATTTTTGGATTAGTTGTAATGAGAAAGGACTTGATGTTAATTTAAATATGCTAAATGGAACTGTAAGAATCGGAAATCATTTTGAACATTTAATTGAAATAAATTCTCTTCAGAAAATTGAAGAAGAACAAGCTAAACATGATGTAATTTTGTCTAAAACTATTAAAATCCCGGCATATTCTAAAATAATTGTCGAAGGAAAAATTACTAATCTTAAAAATTATAAGGAACAAATGGATTTTTTTCTAGAAGATAATAACAGAGAAGATGAGCAATTATATGTTATTCCCTCAGAACTAGTCAGACCCAGCAAAACTGGTAGTTGCCCATTAGAGATTATTAATAGTTCTGCAGCTACGGTACACTTGTATGAAAATACGAGAATAGCACACGCATACCCTTTTGGAAGCGCGAATGAAATAGAGCAAAGAGTAGCGTATGTCAGTCCAGAAGTACGTTGGGAAGAGAATTTACCTCGTATGATAAAAACGAATTGCCCACCTTATGATATTTCAAAAGATATAGTAATGGATAATCCAAAGCTTACTGAGAAACAAAAAGAGCAAATAAGGAATGTAGTGAGAAAATATCCGGATTGTTTTGTCATGCCAGACGGCAAGTTGGGAAAATTTTTAGGCGGAGTAAAACATTCCATCCCTTTAGTAGAGAATTATAAGATTCCAGCTCAAAGAGAGTATCGTATGCCAATTGAAAAACGTGAGGAAGTCAAAAAGCAACTTAAGGAAATGCTAGAAAATGATATAGTAGAAAAGCGAGACTCGCCATTCAATTCGCCAGTAATTTTAGTTAAGAAACCTCACATTAAAGATGGTTGGCGATTTGTATTAGACTTTCGAAAGCTCAACGAAATTTCCATTCCAGCACACTCAATTTTACCTGTAGCTGAAGATCTAATTAACATGTGCTCTCAAAAAGCTAGTGAATTTTGGCAAGAACACAAAAAGAGCAAACAGTATCAAGAAAATAGGTCCGAAGATAATGAAGTTTATTTCTGCACTTATGATTTCCAGAGTGGTTTTTGGCAAATTGAAATTGAGGAAAGCCATAGAGAAAGAACAGCTTTTGCCTGTTTTCAAAACCAGTACGTATTTAAAAGGATGCCATTTGGTTTAAGAAACGCTTCCAACACTTTTACAAAAGCTATTGAAGAAATATCAAAAGACATTGACGCCAATATATTTTCTTTTATTGACGATACCATTAGTGTCTCACATTCTTTTGACCAAATGCTTAAAGATATAGAAAGTGTTTTGAAAGCTGTACGTAAGAGCGGCATGAAATTAAAAGCAAGTAAATGTTTTTTTGGAAAAAGTTCTATAAATTTTCTGGGTTATACCCTTTCCAAAGAAGGCATTACTCCTAACATGGACCGCGTAGAAGGCATACTCAATTATAGTGAACCAAAGACGAAAAAGGAAATAAAGACTTTCCTAGGCATGTGTTCATTCTATCGACGTTTTATTCCGAATTTCGCTAAAATAGCTAACCCGTTGACGCAACTGACCCATCTAGATAAACCTTTTGAATTCACCAAAGAATGTCGGGATGCATATTTGGAGCTCAAACAGAGATTAATAAAACCGCCAATTCTTGTAGCACAGGAAATAGGTTCCCGTTTCATTTTGGAGACGGACGCTTCGGGGCGAGGCTTGGGAGCCACCCTTAAGCAAATTCAACAAGGAGAAGAACGAACTATAGCATTCATCTCCAGAGCTTTAACAAAGCACGAGAAGAATTATGTGGCTACAGAACTCGAAAGTTTAGCAATTGTTTGGGCACTTAAAAAATTTAGATGTTATCTTGAAGGCAGTAAAAAGATTTTAGTCCGAACTGACCATTCTCCATTGAAAAGTTTACTTCTTCACAACAAGGACCTTACAGGAAAACTTGCTAGATATTCTTTAGTTTTAGCAGAATTTGATATTGAAATTGAATGGAAAAGCGGAAAATCACATATAGTTCCTGACGCCTTATCCCGTGCATTTTCAGACTCGATTCCAAGAGTTAACAGTATACTTGATACAATTTTGAAAGACCAGCAGCTGCGCAATAAAGTAACAGCCGACGATATTTTAGTTGACCAAGACTCTGACAATAAGATTAGGCAAATGAAAGAAAGCATACGCGAAGGTTTTGAAATAGAAGACTATGCTTTGGAAGACAATATTTTGTATAGATTACCAGAAAAGCCAGGCGGCAATATGAGAGCTCTAATCTCATCAAAAGGTAATTTGCGCTGGAAAATTATTGATAACAGTCATCTTAGTCGTTTTGGCGCAGCTCACTTAGGAGTAGCAAGGACTGCCTCACAAATTCAACAATGTTTTTCTTGGAGATCGTTAATGGCAGACGTAAGAAACAAAGTTTTAAAGTGTGATATATGCCAACGAATTAAGAATCAGGCTTGTTTTCGCGCCTGTGCGCCACTACAATCATATGATGTTGCCAGCCATCCTTTTGAGCGCGTTCATATTGATTGCGTAGGCCCTATCAATGTTAAAACTTTAAAAGGAAATAAATACATTTTGTGCATGGTAGATGCTTACAGTCGATTTGCTATCACAAAAGCCCTGCCTGATATCACCACCAAAACAACAGTAGCAGCAATTGTATCCAATTTAATAGCTAGATTTGGGGCACCTACTCAGGTAATTTCAGATCTAGGTAGTAACTTTATTAGCAAAGATTTTAAAGAAGCTATGAAATTATTAGGCATAGATCATAAGACATCTACACCATATAGACATTCTGTGAATGGACTGTGCGAAAGATTCAATTTCACGATTCAAAAACTTTTATCAACCGACATCGCACAAAACCGTGATGATTGGGACGACGCTTTATACATGTTAACATTAGCATATAATCTAACAGAACATGCGTCTACTAAATTTACGCCATTCTTTTTAGTTCATGGCTGGAACGCAAAATCGCCTTTCACCTTAGCAGCGCGCACTCCCATTCCTCGCTTTACTAATTACGATGATTTTGTGCAGCAATTACAAATTAACTTGCAAAGGGCAAATGGTCCCGCAATAGAAGCATCTAAAACTGCTGTGGTTAGACAAACTCATCAATATAATACGCGCAATAAAGTTAAGAATGCAAGTTATTCTGCAGGCGAAAAGGTTCTAGTGCAAATTAATCGAGAAAATAAACTGAGTCCCGTATTTACTGAGAATGAAATTGTGAAAGTTGAATATCCTAATGTATTTGTGAAAGATAGTAGAAATAAAACACGGAAAATACATCAAGACTTTCTAAAAAAACTGAATCAATAGACTAAACGACTGTTGATATGAAAATAAGATGTATATAATATCGTTAATTATAATAAAATTTCCCGCCTGTTGACCTGCGTTATCAATTTTGCCGGTAGCATTATGTAAAGGTCAACAGCTGCACATTTTTAGACTGAAACATATTAATCAAACTGTGTATGTATAAATTTGAATTTGATCCAAAAAATGACTGATCCAAATGATTCCTTATCTGGTATTTTAGTATGAATACCAATACTGCGAATACCGAGACCGAAACCTTCGACTCAGCAGCAAAGAAGGCAGCTGAGGAAGCAAATGCCGCTGAATCCCAAGAATTAGAAGATGAACTACTAAAAGAAACCGAAGACGAACGCAAAGAAAGAGAGAGAACGGAGAAAGAGCAGATCTTATTTCAAAGATGGAAAAACGAGCAAGCTAAAAGAGATAAAAAGAAGTTCAATCCGCTAAGGCGTGGTGGACAACCTCTCAAGACACCGAGTAACCGTGGAGGCTCCCGTGGAAGCTCCCGCGAAAACTTCCGTGGAAGCTCCCGCGGAGACTTCCGTGGTAATTCCCGCGGAAACTTCCGTGGTAATTCCCGCGGAGACTTCCGTGGTAATTCCCGCGGAGAATTCCGTGGTAGCACCCGCGGAAACTTCCATGGTGGTTACCGCGGAAACTTCGATGAAAGCAAAGTCGGTAAATTCTACCAAGCTTGGCAAGGTGATAACTTACTAGTAAAAGGTCTGCGCAAATTAGGCGCGACTGACTGAAACTAAAATGAAAATTTCAACAACTTTTAACAACAGTTTATCTATAACATAAGGAACCTTGAGATATATTGTATTCCGCGTCCTAAGCTTCATTTCCATTCTGTGCTTCATTCTTATTTCTTTTATAATGGTGGCAAAACAGAACAAAAAGAATTATCCCGACGCAACCAACGAAAGCGATAAGAATGGGTACTGAAATCACCTAATATTGACGTATTTTGTTTACCTTGTTAATAACTATTAAAACAACAATTATCTTATTTGAACTTAACTGTGCAATAAAATATTTTTCTTTTTAATCATTTATAATATACAATTTTTTCTCATTGTAACTTACCTACGAATGAAAATTCACTGTCAATCTGTAGAATTTCTTCGGAAGCGATATCCAGCTCGATACAATGTGGAGGAACAGTATTGGGTGGACAAGCACAGTTAAAAATACCATCTTCAACTTCGAAGCAAAGACCAGAACCACAGCCACCACACTTGAGAGGATTAGCAAAATACATAACGTAACTGAAAAAGTGAAAGTAATAGTAATTACAATTATAAAAGAAGTATAAGAAATTAAATTTTAAAAATAAATACGAAAAACTAACAAACTGCTACTTTGATTTTCCTGTGATTAACCTTAAGATGGATACTAGCGTGATGCTAATTTCAGTGCGTTTCTACATTTTAAAATGTTGTTACTTACCTCAAAATAAACAGTAGCGTTCATTTGCAAATATCCAAAAAGCACAACATACGCAGTAAATATTAACATTAAATAACAACAAAAAGTTGAAATATTCAAAAAATAAAGCCTCGCAGGAGCTTCAGCACAGAAGGGAGTAGGATGTTATATCCATAGAATAGCACCCGCCCAATAAGAGAAGGCTCCGCCTTCTCGGACCAGTATTTAAGGTTTCAGAT
>JAQGAV010004195.1:0-10798 GCA_034691345.1 Phasmarhabditis papillosa | reverse complement strand
GTGTCATCCTTGCGCAGGGGCCATGCTAATCTTCTCTGTATTGTTCCAATTTTAGTATATGTTCGGAATGAACAAAAATAATAAATAGACAACTGCTTATATAGGCACACATAGTAGTGCAGCGTATCTGTGATGGGAATTGCACAGAGGCGAGAGCGTACTCTTTAGTGAAGAGACGCCGACAACACCAACAAAACTTAGAAAGGAGCAAGCCTAGCCTAATATTTTCCAGGTTTCACAGACCAGGTCACCTCAGGCCCGCTTGCTTAGCCACTCCCCCAAAAAGCAACAGGCCAGGCCGGCTTCACAGCTCTGTTCCTGCTGGCAAATGTGACCTTCAAAATAAATGGCGGATCTGGTCCGGCATTGCAGTTCAGTCCCATCGTGGCTAGCCCTTACCTTTTTTAAAATGCCGTCGTCACTTACCTCTTTTCTCCTCTTATGTTATTTATCTTGAAATACTTGTGTGATATATGTTATGTTATTAATTAATTTAAGTGTTCAACATGGTCAAAGTCAACGCTAAAGAACTTCGTGGTAAGAAGAAAGAAGATCTCCGCAAGTATCTCGAAACTCAGAAAACTGAGTTATCTTCACGTAGGGTACGTAATTTGGAAATTGCTGGATAATTTTTCTGTTTATTGCGAATGTTTGCAATGTAATGTGCTCTTTCAATCTGTTGATTCATTTCCGTTCTGTTCATCAAGATTTGGTTACCATTTTATCAAACACTTTCAACCGATTGCGCATTCTGTTTCGTACATATTCGCCGTGGTTCTCCCGTTTCTACAAATTTTCAATCGCATTTTTTTTCTTGCTTCTTATACATTCCTTTCATATTATATCTTTTTCAGGATAAAAAATGCAGAAGTTTGAAGCCTGGTATGGTTGTGCTTGTCCTTCGTGGCAAGTACGCTGAACGCAAAGCAATCGTTGTCAAGGCTGTGGATGATGGAGCTGCAGATAGACCCTACCCGCATGCCATTATCGCTGGAATCGGTAAATACCCTCGTAGTGTAAGTGTTAACTAATTTGCTAATGTATAGTGCATATTTAGATCAACAAGACTATGGGAAAGAAGAAGCAGGAGAAAAGAAGCAAGCTGAAGCCATTTCTCAAGGTTTCCTCCTACGGGCACCTTCTGCCTACGAGACATTCCGTCAATGTCAATTTTGACAACTGTGACATCAATAAGGTACCTTTGCACTATTATTGACCTTAGCCGTTCGAATTGCGAAAATGGGTCTATAGCGGTCGCAATTTTTTATTTTGCATTCGTGATACCTAGTTCTATTTTACGAATTGCTCAGGCTGTTATATTATCGGGGAACGGTTATGCTCTTTCAGAACTGAAGCTTTCATATCGAATTGTCCACTTACCGCGTTTATTTAGGAATCCCTGACGATCCCCAAAAGAAAGAGAAGAGCTCTACATAAAGTCAAATCGAAATTCGAAGAACACTACAAGACCGGAAGGAACAAGTGGTTCTTCACCCGTTAGGTTGTTTATTCTGTATTTTATTAAAATATTCACTTTACTTGTTTATTCTATATTTTAAATTATTCTTTTTACTTGTTAGTTTTTCTTGGTAACATGCATATGTGATCATGCGTTGTTTCTTGCAAGTTTTGACATTCTCCGGTAGGCGTGTGCGACGTCAGATTGAGATCTTCCCCGAAATCGACGTCTATACTATGGAAGAATATTGTGTTGTTTCTGGGCTTAGGACGCCAATCGCTGCATTCTGTAAACTGTTAGATTTAGTTACGTCTGCTCGTATGTGGGGATTTTCTGTTATTCCTCGTTAGGTTCTCATTCATCATCTATAGTTACTATAATGTGTGTTCGAGGCATAGGCATGGAGCTCTATTTCTATTGGGCACCCCTGGAAATCGAGAAAGTTTTTAAATACTGATCGCTTATAAAGACCAAAATAGGCGAGTCCATCACCGGGAAAAATCAATACAAGTGGAACACCCTAATTTTTCGGTTGAAATTTTTCAGGGAGTACCCCTTAATTATGACCATAAAAGTTGCTCGACGTGGACTATTTTACCCATGGTTCGAGGAGTATATGGGAATATTAAAATTATCTAGAATTTATTACGGCGTAGTGAGTTTAGCTGATCCAGCCCCCTACGGTTTATGATAACCCACTTACATTACATCATCAGCAAGTGACCAAACACTTGTGAACTGTTTCTAAAGGTGTCCTGGGTCTCTTCTATTAAGCATATCTATTCCACAGAGGTGCTCAGTAGGTTGGTCCAGACCCTCCAGCGGGCCGGGCCCGGGCCCAAGTTGGATGGTCTGGTTGGTCCCTTCTGATATATTATCCAGTTTGACAATATTGTTTGCGGTTGGAACATTTTTATATTGGGTTGTTACTACTTTATGGCCTTTGATCGATCGTGAGCTAAACATGATGAGCTTAGAAACTGATATGCTGTTTTCAGCACCCCTTCTTAAAGAAATCCACTGTGAAAAGTATAATCTAAACATAAATATTGCCCAGATAACAATTTCAGATCCAAAAAGAGGCCTTTATTGTGACAACATAAAGAGGGGGAAGATCCACACGAGCAGGCCAACACAAGTCATTCATAAACATTTTGATTAAACTTCGGCTAAAATTGCGGTTAGAATCCGTTTTAAAAGTGCCTTCAGCCGGATCCTTCAGCTTCCATGAAATTCAGATCCTAATCAGGGATGGGACAAAAAAATATTTTGTCAAAAAACAAAAATCTATCAATTTTTTGACGAAAACACACAAATCCCAAATATTTTTCGAAAAGATATATCCCTTCTCTTAATGAAACGTTGCGAATTCGGATGGTACTGGTGATGCCGTCTACGATGAAGAATAATTCCCTATTTTGTGTCCCATTCGCTATGTACAAATTTACATAAAATTTTTTGTTGTTACTTTCTTGTTATAATATTTATGACATGACAGTTCTGAATATATAAGAAGGCTTCAGTGAGGAGGAAACTTTTACTATGCTAATAGTAAACTGTTGGGTCAATAGTTGACCTTCGATCGGGACATCTAATGGATCCAAACTGTTGTCCTTTATTTCTGATTAAGAAATTCCAGTAATTTCACACAATCCCCCCTATTTATCAGTCATTTCTATCTAATAGTTTAATTAATCTGCGAAGAAGCTCAACTCTGAGAAGTAAGGTAATACACTTAAAGTAATAATTATGTTTATACCATTAATGCGTCATGTTTTTCACTATTTATTGTCTTTTACTAGCAACATTTACGAATTTCTTGTAAAATTTATTAAAATAGAATTTTCTAAAGTAATTCTTTATTCTTTTAATTATCCTATCTTATTTCTCCGGTGACTGGCGAATATGGCGGCGAATAGTTGTCTGGTCTAAAAAGGTTGGATGAATTGTGCGAATTGAGTAAATTGAACGTCTGAATGGAAAGTCGGATAATTATAATAGGAGTATAGTTTGTTGCAATCATTGTGCTGTTATCATAGCATTTACTTCTGCAAAAGTGATTTCATTCTTGTAAAATAGCGCTATCCAGCGGGATAGAATGCTAACCCCTCGCTCGAAATGCGGACAATTTCTATTAAGAATGCTATTTTGCGCAGTTTCATCAATTACTTATGGGGTCGCTTTAGACACCGGTGACCACACAAATATTTGCCGGATCGAGACGCGCAACTATACATATAGTAGTATTGAAGCAGAGTTGTTAATCTGGCTTGGCCCGGCCTCATATTTTCCAGTATTCACAGGCCAGGCTAGCAAAAGCCAGATTGTCTTAGCCACGCCCCTGAAAATCGATATTTTTCCAATTTTTTGTGAATTTTTGAATGTTATTTTATCAGTTTCTTAAATATTCTCCAATTACAAAAAAACTTACTGTTCCTCTGTTAATTCGTCGCCTAGACAACATCCATAGGCATAACCCGCATATTTGTCACCAAAAAGCCATTGGAGGTCGTAACACGGAATGAAATTACTAAAATAGAAGGTTTTATTAACAAAATAACAATAAATGGAATATTTACAATATTCACAATTGTTTATTCTACAGTGTTATTGTGGGCTTTTGTCTTAAGATTCGCCTAACTCTACTATGAACATGTAACATTTTGTATAAGCCTGGTGCTTTTTATCCATTTTTATATCAAAGGTAGAATTATGCAGGGAGCCAGTTCCTTTACCAAAACCTTATTGATGATGGCAACTATATTTTAAATAATTGGCCGAGAGTAATAAGATAACATGACCGGAGAATATTTCAGATATTCCTTGACTAACCTATTATTCTTTAATATTGATCTATAGCTTAAATATGCTCTTTTCTTTCGGCTTAGCCAATTTCCATAAACTCGATGCCATTCCCTCATAAAAATCACAAAAAGAAACAGCAGCACAAGACCACCAGAGGAGGTTACTGTAGAAAGTCGGTGTAGGATACAACTGAAATCTTGACAGTATTGGTAAAGTAATATTAATTTTAAAGTTATTTGAGTTTATATTCGAATATTACGTAAAGCGATCAAATTATACGCTACGATATGATCATATGATCTACAACACAACCGAAAGCCGGAACATTCCAGTTTAGCCCGCATTATAATCCACAAACTTCGTTGGGGTTGACGCCGAGTAGGAGTTCGTTTCGCGGTATTATCCCTATACACTACACTATTTTAGCACGAACAATAGTAGTTATTCCATATTGTGTGGTATATTTTCATACTGTACTTTTAAATACCGCACCTAGCTAATCCAAGTGTTGTCAATAGGGCGCATGAACCATTGAATCTGCTGTTGAAACTGGGTTTCTGTGCCAAGGAAACTGACGACAAAGTGCTTCTAAAATGGATATATCGAAATCGAAAAAATTTGTAAATGCATATTGTATCTAATCCCTCGAAATCACCCCGTTTTTAATCCGGGAGGGCCCAACTACCGGGCTATATGAATAAGCAGCTTAAATATTGGACTATTAATTTCAAGGATAAACTTTTTCTTTTCAACATAACCTACTGAGATGTGTTCTGCTCGGCTAATCGGTCGAATTCATCCTCAACGAAGTTTAAAAGATGAACATTTTCACTGAAGAAATTATGTTATTATAAGACTGGTTGAAATACTGCAATTGCGGCATATTATAGTCGGCCAATGCGGGCAAAAGTTTGAACAGAAAGCATCATCAAATTCTGTCACTGATGGTACTGATGGCACTGATTAGTGAATTAGTGAAGTTGGTAGATCAACAATCGATTGAATCTTACCAAAATTCCTCGAATTCTGAGCTTTGTTTTTTGAACTTGACGAGGAACTGACGCACGGTGTTCTCAAACGGCACGGCCCGGCCCGGGCCGACGATGAACCATCCAATATTTTTTTCGTAACTATAGTTGATATAATTTCAAAAATTGTCGAAAAAATTAAGAATTTTCAATCATATAGTCTGTCGTCGACACAACCCGGGCAGGGCAGAATTGAGAACCCCGCTGACGCATATCCCAATTAAGAATGGCCCGTTTCCCATGTAAAACATACCTTTGGCTTTGTTTATAGTTAAAGGGTGCTCCGTTGTCACTGTTTGCTCTAATGAGACTTTGCATTTCTTTTTTGCTCATAATTCAAGAAAATACATTAAACCTTATAACAATACAAATACTAATAAAGTGAGGAGATACTATTGTTCGAATAATTATAAAAAGAGTTATGGGTATCTATTAGATTATGGAACTGTACTACATAAGCTACTTGAGAATCAGATACTCTGCGAATATTTGCATGAACATACTGCTTTTAGCTGTGTGGGAAGAATTGAGACAGGGTTAATAGTTTTTCTCTGCCCGGATGAATAAACTTTACAAATATAAGTTCAAAACCGTATTAATATGTTGAAAATATCTATTTACAAAACTTAAACTTATATTTTGAATCAGCAGCTTGTCCATAGGCCGTATTTTCAATAACACCGACATGAAGTGTCGAGGAGAGGCCCGTTTCGGTCTAGTTCTAAGGATATCTTTCTACTCCCGAAAAGCCACCCTAATGTTTACCTCCTTCGTAAATCTACAAAACTTTACCACAACAGTTAAAAGAAAAGAAACAACAATCTCATAGTATTTTAACGGTTCCATACGAAACCTCATGGAATACTGCATGTCTATATTTGTAGATAATCTCAGCATTGGAATGCATGTGGATGAATCCACCTTCACCCCGTTTTGCTATCAACTGGTTCGTTCATCTTGATTTATGTAACAATAATCCCCTACTCAATCAGGATGATCTGCCTTCTACCAAACCTCGTTCACAGCAACTGGATAACGCTACTGCTGCAAGTAAATGATTAAATTATGTGTTTATCTATTTTTACCTTTAGGGACTAATGACAAACAATTCCCTGTTTTTGCATCACAACCAGTAGCTGCAACATGTCGTTCTATCCTAACGGATTTTTCGATTGATAATGAAAACTCGAGAAATGAAACGTCCTATAATTCGACTTCAGAGGTGAACATTTTACAGTTTAAAATTAAATTAATGTCATTTAATGTATTAGGGTTATTATATACATGAAATATAACTGCTAACATTAAGCTAAATTAAAGTTGTTTTCTAATTTTCACTGTTTACTGGAGATTAACTCGGTCGCATTAGTCCATGACCTTGTGAAGAAGGAAGAATTGGATGGTTATCCACTGGCTTTTTTCATATTTAAACTTTATTTTGCAGATAAATTGAACAATGGAGTTCATATCGATAGCTCTCCGCTCACATCTGCCAAACAGCTATAGTCAAATGTTGAAAAGAAACAGATTAAATTGGAATTCCAAGAAGATAAAATAGAACATTGGTAAAATCTATTGTTTAGATCCAACATTCAGTTTTTATTGCAGCTGATTCCAATGATTCCCATTTGCGTGTAATAAATCTAGTCGTCTCTTCGTATACCAACAATTCAAAATCCGCTACGGGGCTTGCACATAAGGTTGGAGGTTTCCTTGTGCAACTTGAATACAATTTAAAATTCAGGCTGCTACTTTTTAACATAAAACTATCGATCCGTATGCCGTATAATGCCGATCCATTGGATAAATCAAATGTCCACAAAGATGATGGAATATCTAGAAAAATGGTCGGCAAGGCAAATGAATATTCTGACATGGAATCGGATTGCATTGACGATGTCAGTTAAGTCGAAGACTTTGATCCCTCAGTTGAGTCATAATGTTTTTAAATTTATAATTCCCCGTTTAACTAAACGTTGTCGTCGACTTTCGGCCTGGTAATCTGATACCGAAATCTGTTAGCATTTAAATGTACACCAAAATGTCAAAATATGTTTCAAACTATTCGAGAGATCGTGCTACTGAATATGTAACAAAATAATTATTAAATTTATATTTAAACTCTAAATACTCAAACCAAAATGAAAGCAAACGAACTCCCCTACTAGGTTTCTCATCCACCCTGTGTTTACACGCGCAATGTTGTTTTCTCGTTGTATAAATTGGCTGAGCCGGCTTCAATCAGTTGTATATAATGTTTCTTCCAAACTGGTCGCTGCTATCCTAACGGTTAGTTTTTAAATTTTTTTAATGAATGTTTATTTAATATAGCGCGTATTTTATACTGCTTGCCTTTTTTGGGAGTGTTGGTCCCCGGGACGGTGTTCTGAGATTACTCGCTCACTTCTAGTTCAGGTTGTGGTCAGACCACGCCGGCATCCTGTATAGGGAGCTTGGGGACCAACGTTGACCGCTCCCGCAGTAAAATAACTTAGAGCGGCGGAAAGTTTGAATGTTTGGCACGTAGGTTGGATGAAAACCGGAAATTTTTACTGAAACTATTCTTCCTTTTGCTTTCTTTACATTGCAGCCTGTCGCTCGATGCTCAACTGGTCAACCGGGGATATGTTACCGATTATCTGCAGTGCAATTTGATAATTGTAATTAGTTACTTCAATGGTTAACCTAAATTTTTTCTCGTAGGGTCTCCCTTCCTGTCGCTATGTTACTTGTGGTCGTTCGCCGCACAGGTCAGGAATGTCAAGATATCCAACTCTCCTAGATCCATTGGCTCTATGTGATGTTTTCTAGGACAAACATGCAGGTTTAAATATCATTGTTAACTTATTTAGTAATCATTGAATTATCAGCTCCCTTGAATGCTGCAATATCGTTGTGCTTGTGGTCGCCCAGTGAGTTCACAGACTGCCATGTTCTGTGAAGTTGAAAGTGCCTCGCGAATACCGGAGTTTTGGCGAGGCTGCACATTTTGCCGTTATAACGGTGAGCTAATTTCTATAGTGAATAGTGGTCAACTTCGTTCGTATTATTGGTCGCAAGACAGCAGCCGCTTGATATCCTTCGAGAGAGCGGGCTTCTTCGCATATGATTTTTGTCTCATCTTCATGAGCCAACGATAAGCATTATTGGAATCTAACGTTTCGTAGAAGCATACGATATTTTAGCATTAGCCCGCTAGCATCTTTCGGCGCCGTTTTGCTGTATTGTTGCGCAAAGCCGTTAAACCGGGCCGGCCGGTTTAACAGTTCTGTTGTTGCAAATCTAAAAATAATTTCCCTGAACTCTAAAAATATTGATGAATGCGGCATGTTATTTTTGCAAAATGTTGCAGCTCGGAATATGCCACGCTTCTTGATACTAATAATTCGATTTTCATTTGCTTAATTGTTTACTCAAGCAGCATATAATATGGCGTCATGATGTAAAAAGTAGTATGTATTACACTACGTCAATATTCATTTTGGGTAATAGGACGACCGTGGCAGTGTTGGAGATTTTCAAAACAAGCCGGAGCCTACTTTCCAATCATAAACCGTCTATGCAAAAAATTTTGGTACTTTTAACTTTATCAAAAACGCTGTAGACCTTCGGAAAAGCTGACTTTACTGAATTAATGGAAGCGAATTCGTCATTCGAGGCAAATCATGATTCGCACAGCTCATATGTACTTCTTATATCAACTCTAGTTTAAATATTTTCATTGCCTATACTATTTTCAGTTTTGGTATCGAAGTCGTTCTTCACCCCACTGTCAGTCCAACCAGTGAAGACCAGTTGCCAACAATCCAACTTAACTCTCATAGAAGTATGCATTGCCTCGCTGTGATGTTTTATTGGACAAACTTGCAGGTTTAAATATCATTATTGGATTACTGATTAATCGTCATATTATCAGGTTTCCTTGAATGCTAAAGAAGTGGTTCTTCTTGTGCCCATGGTCTCCAGTAAATCCAGAAACTGCGATGTTCGATGCCGTTGAATGTGCCTGGTTGTACAAGTGCCCGTTGCTGCACATTCTTACCGTTATTCAGGTGTGCTAATTTCCACACATGATTGTGGTCAACTTCACGTATTATTGGGTGCAGGACCTAGCAGCTGCTTGATATCTTTTGAGAGATCTCATCTTTCGCAAAGTTTTTGGATCTTTCATAGCTAATCATTTACTGCCACTTCTTACTGGTGCCGGAGAACCATGTGATATTGTGGCATTAGCTTGCTCCGCACTTTTTAACGCGTTTCTCAGCCAAGTTTCTTTTCTATTAGGTAGTCGTTGCAAAGCAAAATGATGAAAACATCAGCATTTTATTTTTGTTTAATGGTGCGACTCTCGGTAAGATATCACACCGCTGCTAGTGCTGATACCCATAATGTGAGTTACGTTTGCTTGCATGTTTAGCCCAGTCGCATATAATTTTGCGTCATGGTGCAAAAAGTAGTAAGATGAAATATTTTACAACAATGCACATTGTTCAGAACGAGTCGCTGTAACTATGCAAAACGTTTTATTACTTAGATAGTAGTATAATTCACCGAAGTGACCGCCTAAGCCTAAGGCAAATAAGGATGTACTTTCATTATATGTGTCCTATTAATTAGGAAGTAATTCAGCTAGACAATGTTGAATTTATTCAGTGTCATCTCACCTGCAAGATTACCTTATTTTCCATAGATTTAGGTGCTCACCACCGTGAATTAGGCCACGCCCCTCGAACAATGATGTCTCCTATATTACTACCGTTAATTCACCTTAAGGCCCGATAAAAAAATTCATAGAGTCGTTTTTCGTAGGTGATGACTGGAAAGCGTTTGGCTAAATGCTGTTTAAAACGATAATTACTTACTCCATATATATGATTCAGCCATACGTTTCCAGACATCACTTACATACCACAGCTAGCGAAAAGTTTACGAGTAAGATAGTTTTTCATCACATATCAGCAAAGCTTAGATTCTCTATTTCCCCTACGATTTATTTTGGCCATGGTAACGATTTTGGTTACACAGTAAATATGGGAGAACCGGGCTTTCTGGGTAAATCATGGATGCTAATGGTGAACACGCTTCCTATTCAGATTTTTGAATAACACAAACTGACTTTACTCATGGAAATTGACCTGTATTCGCTAATAGAGACGAATCATGATCCGCAAATGGACTTATGTCTACTCTGCAGTTGAAATATTTCCGTTACGCATATTATTTTCAGTTTTGGTATGGAAGTCGTTATTCACCCCACGGTCAGTCCAACCAGTGAAGAGACGGGAACCTGTCGGGACAAATCAACTTTTTTTTTTGCTTTTTATATTTTTATGTGGCGCGCACTCATGGGCAAATCCTTGTATGAGATCCCTGCCTGTAGTTTTGAGCTTCTCTGGGACTTTTGGTTGCACATACTCCTTTTCATTCAGCCAGGGGTGGGTCGGGCCGGCCCGTGAAATTTTAATTTTCAGGCCCGGGCCGGCCCGGGCTTTGCACATTTTTGAAA
>JAQGAV010004194.1:0-10798 GCA_034691345.1 Phasmarhabditis papillosa | reverse complement strand
GAGACCCAGTGAAGAGTGGAAGCATAAGTCGAACAACACCCAGAAAGCAGAAAATCCATACAAGAATATTCCTAAATGTCTAATATTAAATGTATTCTTGGAACAAGATTTGTGAAAGGTCAGTCCGGCAAGGAACGGCAAATGTTGGCTACGTCCAAAATTTCTTATCCAAGGGGGTTGTATATTAAAAGTTTTGAAAGATTAGTGCAAAATATCAACCAAAGTGACCACGAAAGAAGTTTCAACTATGCATGGCCGTAGTTTTTTCACCGGATAGCTATCCTATGGGAGATATAGTTTTGCAAAAAATGATGGAAAACAATTTGACGCTCCTTACAATCCGGGGATGCAATCCAATTCATTGGAAACACTTTCCACCTTTGAACCCCAAAAAGAGGTACATTTTCTAAGTAAGTGCAGATAGGCCATACCATTTCATATACCATCTGCAGAAATTTCACATACACCACCGCAACAACAAGAGGTGTAGGTCCTTGACTGCGTCTGAGAAACATCTTACCGAAAAATAGTTCAAAACCAAGCGCCATTAACAGGAAACGAGCAGTTGAAGCTATCGATTTGGACACGATGGAATCCCCGGGGTACGAGAGCAAACCAATCAGTAGTTTCGATATTTTGAGCTAAAAGAAGGGTAAACTACAGAATATATCCAACTAACCATACGTTGGAAGTAGCTCCAGAAAATCGTAATTGAAATGAGCTTCCAGATAATTGCAAAGGGGTCACGGCAAATATGGAGGAATATACAACGAGCAATCGAAGCCTAAACATCTTAGTTGAACTGTTGAGTTCCAATACAGGCAAACTAACCCATTGTAATTGTATCCGCCATTGAGCAGAAGACACTGGATGGTTATGAGATTACACATACCTAGCACAGCGAATGAAATCCATATAGAGGACTCCTTAAGCGATAACTTGGTGCTACGAGTTACTGAAAGTACGAACATATATTCAACTGCCATGACATTCGTACCGCTTGCAAGAACCGTGGTGAAAACAAAGCCGACAGCGAAAAATGCGAACGCATATGGAACAATCATCGCATAACTTGTCCAATTGATGAGTGCGAGACACATATCTAAAAAAGTTATGAGCATATTTCAAAACATGTGCAACGAACTCGAAAGGGACGCAAATGGAGTCCAGATGGAAAACTGCAGCATTATACCAACCACGAAGAACCAAAAAGAAGATAGAATGGTGGCAATGGCATTTGCTTTATGCTGCCTTCCTTGTATCTAGAACAATACAATAACTGAGTTGTAAACAAGTAAACAAACCACGGAATTGAACCAACTTGTAATTTGATCAAAGACTGTGATCTGCTTAGACTGTGATTGTGGACTTGACAATCCAGCTAGAGGTGATCGTACAGTCACATTTCCCTTCGGTGATAGGTAAACACTATCATTCATCCTGAAAAAGTATTTCATCAATTCAATACTACGAGGATAATTACCTAGACAGTGGTGAGCCTAGCATATTACGAGATGATGAAGAAGCGGATCCAATATCCGCAAGCATAATACTCTTCTGATAAGAGAATTCAGCTGAAGGAAGATTTAGCTCAACGAATATTTGCGCATTTTCGAAATTGGCGCATTTGCTGGTACGCAAATTGTCGGGCAACTGCGATTATTTCTGGCCACCGCTTTCGCAATTGAAATTTCGAAATGGCTCAATTGCTGCACTTCAACGTTGATCAGCTGTTTCGCTTAGGTTATATATAGTATTCGTTTGAATTATTTTTGTTTTTTTTTTCTTTTTCAAACTACATTCTTAAATTTAAGGATGTCCGTACAGTGCCCAATCCACCCCAACGTGCATTTAGTGGAGGATCATCGCGCTGGCGATGTTATTTGCCCAGAATGTGGACTGGTGGTCGGTGATAGGTAAGAGTTTAATTTTTTGTGCTTTTCTTCGCTAAGTTTGTCGATGTCAGATAAGAGTCAATTAAGTGGCTTTCAATCCGGTAACCTAGGAAGAGTAAATCCGGAAAATTTGAGCGAGTTATTAACTTTTCTGCTATGGTATAACACCTATACTTTTAACTACTCAGCACTCATCATTTTATGGATACCTGATATAGACTATTCAGATATTGTGCCGAATATCAGAATGCCTGTGAAATATGATAGGCCATAAATTTGATAAATTTCACTGTAGTACGCTTTTATATTTGCTGCATATAGCTGAATAAACGCATATTCGCTATTATATCATGCCTTGTTTTTCGGTAGAGTCTATGGCCCTCGTTTCCTCCTCATGCACTACTAGTATTATTATTTTAATTTAGGCTAGTGGACGTGGGTACAGAATGGAGATCGTTCTCCAATGAGAGGAGCGGAAGTGATCCATCTCGCGTTGGCGCTCCTGAAAATCCACTCCTCTCTGGAAGTGATTTGTCAACGAGCATTGCCGTTGGTTTCGGTAGCTCTGATAGTGATAACAGGTATTCTTGATTAAATTAATCGAAGGTAATTATTTTATTTAAGTCTTGCTAATGCTCAACGCAAGAGCATGAATAACACGGATCGTCAGATGACCCAGGCCATTACCGTCATTCGCGAGATGTCAGAGCGCTCTCATCTGCCAAAGTCCATCCAGGTTGGCGCTACTTCTTTGACTGCTTTATCTTTAACTGTTTAGGACATTGCATCCAAAATTTTCAAAGATGTCCTGGACAGCAAAGCACTGAAAGGAAAGAATAACGAAGCTCAAGCTGCCGCATGTCTGTATATTGCTTGTAGAAAGGATGGTGTACCGCGCACATTCAAAGGTTTTTCATGATTTAACGCAGTCTTTTTAAGATTTTTTTCAGAAATCTGTGCCGTTTCTCGCGTTTCAAAGAAGGAGATCGGCAGATGCTTCAAGCTGATCATCAAGAGCCTCGAGACGAACTTGAACCAGATCACTTCTGCAGATTTCATGTCCCGATTCTGTGGAAACCTTAGTCTTCCCAATTCTATTCAGGTAAGGCAATGTTCAGAAATTCGCGGCATTTATTTGTTAACAGGCTGCTGCTACTGCCATCGCGAAGCGAGCCGTTGACATGGATCTTGTGGCAGGGTAAGTGTAAACGAAGCATATTGTTATTGAATACTTGTTTAGACGTTCGCCCATTTCAATTGCAGCTGCTGCAATTTATATGGCTTCACAAGCCTCGGCTGAAAAGCGTAACGCCAAAGGTATGCTATATTTTATATATCCAACTTCTATTTGTTTTTCTTCATAGAAATTGGTGAAATCGCTGGTGCTGCAGAAGTGACGGTCAAGCAAACATACAGACTGCTATACCCAAAGGCAGCCGAACTCTTCCCTGAAGGATTCAAGTTTGTTACGCCCATTGAGCAGTTACCCTCTTCATAATTTGTTTTATTTGCTTTAATTGTTTATTTGTTTTCTCTCTCTGAGCGTGCTGGTCATTTCTGTTTGTTAGCATCTTATCTCCTTTATATTTCTTAACTTCTTTATTATTCGTTCGGGTCTCTATCTCTTTTTATCTCACCCTATTGTTGTTAAGATTTGAGAAATAAATCATATTTTTATGTTGTTTTACTGTGGTGAAATTGTTTTCTAGGCGTGGTTGTGAGCTGTATATTCTCGGTTGTTTTTATGGGCTAGTGTCGCTTCTCGTTGTATCCTGTGTTCAACTAAGGGACATGACTAGATCCCTTTCCGTTCCACTTTCAATTGTTTTACAAATCGTTTACTCTGTCCATTTTAAGTTGGGCCGTAACGCATGGCCCATGTCGGTCCGAAGTTGGACGTAAGTTTGCAAAGCTGTGCCGAGGGGTGTAAAGAATCTTACAAAATTTAGGGAACTATAGTTAACAGTTGTGCTACAATATATCGTTCTAGGTTAGATATCTTCTCCTAAAGTAAAAGATGCATATTTACACTTTGATGTTTGAGTGTTCTTCTTTACCGGGCTTCTGGATCTTCTTTGGGTGCATGTGCACTTGCATCTTACATTCTGCATAGCGTGATGTTCGCTAATTAGCCCAATATACGTTAATCACGCCGCACGTATTCCTCTGTTTTTCTTATTTTACATGAGCTATATTTCCGTCCCAACATTATGAATTGCAACTTGTCTACACAGCAATGTTTCCGCCAGCTGTTTGGGAAGCAACCCACTCGTAGACTAACCTTCCTAGAGAATGTTTTCAAAACTATATATAACCTTACTAATACAACCTCATTAGGCCTTATCTGATTGTTCGAGCTACAAAGCGAACTGCCAAAAACCAAAACTTTCGTCCAGTCTGGATTTCTTCCGGAACCCGCACTTTGATCCCCAAAGACCAATCATATTGCCCTCTTCTTTTCGAAGTGCTTCCGTCTTCGACTATGCGAAATGAGTGTTGTCAAACCGATGTAAAATACGTAAAAAGTGGGTTCAATTGCGTATTTTCGCTGTCACAGATGTGCTATTTCGCCTATACAAAATGTCATCCGCGGGTGGGAGAGAGACTCGGACCGGACGACAAACTTTGAAATTAGCCAACTCAATTTCAGTTAATTGTTTTCAATCAGTGCTGTCAGCGGTTTATGGAGTATTTTTTATGATTGGTCCAAAGCTTACGGTGACCCGAATGTGTCAAAATCAGTATTTTCACGTCTACACGTTTGCAAATTGTTGGAATTATGTTGTAAATAGCCAAAATTTGTTGTTGAATACACTTCACTGTTTTGCCGAGTCCAGTTATTTTTCTCAATTGTTATCGAGTTTTCATCCGTTTTTTTTTTGTATTTTGATTCCGCTAACTACGTTTTGGGAGGAAAAATAAGTTTTCCAAGCGATAACGAAAATATTCTCCTAGCTTAATACATGAGTATAGCATATAAATTTCGTGTAGCATACTTATTTCTTGTTATCCTAAATAACTTCCCTGGCTGGGCCCGATCCGACTTTGGGAAACTGTGCCCGGCAAAGAATTGTTAACTTTTGGCCAACATTACGTAAACCTTTAGATCGATAAGAGCTCAACCTCTCTGCACAGTTTAATATTCTGATGAACGTATTCCTCTGGAGTTTACCTATTTTATGTTACAAGTCTATGAAGAAGTGGAGTTACAATTTTATACCTTCGACATACCAAATCTTGTAACATACATCTTAAAACTGAAACCTTCCCGAAGATCGCAGTCCGGACTACACTGCGGGCTGAATGGTCCAATCTGGCAGGCTGCCAACGGCAACGAGTGTGCTTTTACTCGCAATGGCATGTTTTGGGGGTTTCCAGATTTAGCGTTAGACGTTGTGCAGTATTATTTTTTTCTGCGATGGCACGTGCCACTAGATCCTTTTTTTAGTAAAAAAATGAAACAAAAAGATCATATATAAGGTAAAAAATTGTCTTAAACAAAATTGTTTTCGGGTCGGGACCCAATTATCCATTCTCTGTCCACTTTTCAGTCAAAATTGTGACTGGACGAAAATGACTGTTTCGACCCGCTGTGGCATATTTCATGACAGGCCCGACTGGAATAGGCTTATAGGAAAAGCCAACGAGAACGGTGAAACGAAAATGCAACTGGCATTCGAACAGAACAGTGTCTATAGCTTGTTGAAGCACAACATGTTGGTTACATTTATACAAAATATGTTTTCGCACAACGCGCATGCACTCTTTGGCGATAAACAATCACAAGAAGGGCGACCGCATAAAGAAAATCAAACTGGCAGTGGAAAACAAAAAAACGTCACTTGGCAAACTAAATATACTCCTATTATTAGTGTGGGAAAAGCAATGCTCATCTGAAACACCACCAACACCGCCAAGCCATAGAATTAATTCTGTAACATCATTTCGTTGCGCAACAACGTGAGTTAAAATATAATCACGGTGTCAACGTCAAATCATATTACTGGAAAAGGTCAGATGACCCAACAAAAGGTAGACGAGCCCAATAAGCCCACGCTTGGAGACAAACAACAATCGATGGGTCACAAACAGAGCCGTCTCATCTTTCTATGGCCATCCATCTAAATAGCTCCCGCCTCCCAAATTGTGTCTGATGCACCCTCCCACATATAAGAACTGGCTAGGTCAAATTCAATTAAGGCACACAACTAAGAACAAAGAAGAAAGGAAAATAATCACAAATTTATGAATGAATAAAAATTACAATTAAAACACGATAAACAACAAATTACCGGTAAACGTACTAACATTAGCAATTTTAAAACTGATCTCACATCACATTGCTCTTCATATACTGATGTAACTTCTGCAGGAGACATCTTCGTTTATCCAAGGAAATGTACTGGCAAAAAATGGGTTCGATAAAAATCCGATGAAATACCTTTTCAATATTAATTCGTTTTTCAGCTAGCAGAATTGCAAGATGGCATATACTTTGTTCATCTTGTATGCAATTTGATCCATCCATCACCATTTGAAGGATGTTGGTATACCATTCATCACGAAGTTTCCTTAGTTGCTCAAAACGTGAATCCTGGAAGTAAAGATTAGAGAAATATGATGAAATTCAAATTACATCAAATTCCTCTGGTACGTTTCTCCAACCAGGGTGCCGGAGCAAATTCTCGCAGGCTTCTATTGACTTCTAAATAAGTTCAATACATATAACTAAAGCATTCCTTGTACCTGCTGCAATATTTGGGTGGTTGATTTTCTTTTCCGGAGCTCGTTTTCTCTCTGTGTGTGTTCTACGGCTCTCTCATTGTTCCTTTTCAGGTTCATATCCATTTGCTGCCATTGTGACGATATTTGATCTTCTCTGAAATAGAGCAAATAGATTTTAAAGATTGTGTCATAACTCACTTGAATATCTGTTCGTGGACGTCTTTGAATCCTCGCATCTGAATCGCCGCTTGAGCGAACTTGCTACACGTATCATGACATTCTAAGAAGAGTTGATGGCATTTCAGTTCTTCCAATTCAGAGATCAGAGCGTCGCGATCATTTAATTCGGGATCAGCTAAAACAAATTAGTAGAAAGCAAAATAAATACAAAACTAACATCGCATTAAATGCTCCATATTTTCAAATACATGATATTCATGCACTTCAGCTAACAGTTCCCTTACTGAGTCGTCTTCATCGATGTGCACTTAACAGATACAATGAAAGGGATGAAGACATAAGAAATACTTACACAGGAAATTGCGGATCAGATTATTTGTGTGCTTGATTGCCGCAGCTACAGTGCCTTCACCATTAAGAAACAGCCATCGTAGACGATCGATGCAATCTCTTGGTGACAGAGACTGAGTCTAAATTTTCCATAGATAAACTACTACTACTTTCTTACAGCGCTCACCTCATGCATTTTCTCAACGATCACAATTGAGAGGGAATTCTGATCGAATCCAGCAACTCGAAGAGCCGCTAAATAAGCAAGCCGATCCTCATTAGATGAGATTTCTTAACATGAGGCTATGTTATGACAATTTTATAATGAACGAACCTAGCATGAGATCTATAAGAACCAGCTCGGCGTCCGGTCGGTACATCAAACTTGCATAGAATGGGATGAGGTGGTAGAGTTTATATTGAGCCAATAGATGAATGTAGCAGGAAATGATCTTGTGAGATTTCTCAATCTAATAAAACAGATTTCTTATAATATCTTCTAGACTAGTTAACTCACGTCAACGTCATATTGTTTCAGTCTAGCCACCGAGACAATGGTTCCGATAAATCTGAGTAGGTGGTCGTTGCTCCTCCGCCCTTGTTTTTCTTGCTCTTCTAGATATCCGCAGACCCATTCAACCAGTGATTCCCAGTCACCACTGAGCATTCGTCCATAGAGCGGGAAGAATGGGCTCTTCTCTGCCTGAAGTATAGTTATAATTTGATAGTGCGACGACAGAGAACTACCGTAACGATTTCCCCAAAGATCGCAGAGACGGTGAGTGGGACATCTTCCAGCACTTCACCAGTACAGGCGAACAATAGCCTATTCACAGCATTAATTCATTATTATACACCAACTATACTTGTTATGAACTGCAGCATTTGCCATCACCCAAATACGATCGGCAGTTGTCGTCGCCATAGACAATAGTGGTTCACTGAGCCCAGCTATTGCTGCCATTGTCATTCTGGCAAAAGCAGGAATCGCAGTCTATAACAATAAATAAACTATTTCAAGCGACTGTTTAACTTACTTGTGAAATGAGTTTTTTTGTGGTTTCAATAAGAATTTTTCTTTTTCGTGATACAGAGTACCTTGGATCCAGATGATCCAGAGGTGTTTGATTGGGATCAGTCACAAAGAAATACATCTTTAATTGAGCTGCAATTGCAGGCTCTCCCACAGATCTAACCAGATCAATGGCCTAAAGAAATTAGGTGAATAAATAATACAGATAATAATGACCTCATCTATTTTACCACATCTTAGGAGGCTGAAAATCACTCTGTCCAGCTTCTCAAAGTCATCTTTGTCGGCGGCATGGCAGAGAGCATCGCAATCCATACCGATACCTCCAGACCTGGTGCCGGCTTTCAAATGTCGCAAAGTCTGGCCTCTGAAGATAGTAGGTGAACGTCATCATACACAGTCTTTGTTGTATTGGTCAGGTTATTTAAATGTTTCCATTGCAAGTAATTAGGTAAAAACAAATTAAAACGAGACTATATAACGTCATTAGAATACATCATGAATGGACATGAACTGAATGCGCAAATACGAAATAAAATAATACCTAGCCTGTTAATATCGCATTGCCAGGATATTCCTAAGCTAATGTCGAGAACACTATGTAACGAACCTAATGCATTTTACATCCCTCATTGAATGGTATTGACTGGCGAGATCAGCAAATCCTCGCTCTTCCAACTGAGCACCGCTTTGAGACCAATGCAGAAGAACCTGGATAATCGGGATTAAAACAGGAAACTACAGTAACAACGCACAAACAACATTAGAAATTCGTCATCTTCTGCGATCAACTTGCCTAGAACAGATGTATCCTAAATTTTATAATTATATCAGAGTACAGAGCAACAAAACCTTAAACTGTTCATATTGCTGCGTCATTTGTTCTTGGAGCAGCAGCAAGTCGTACGCCCTACTTTCCAGAAAAACATTGCGCTCTGCTGTTCTTAGCTCTCGTTTGTCGGGATTCTTTGTGCATAAAATACTGAATGCACGAAGTACAATGGAACATCGCTAGAAATTGAATGAGTACGGAATAGTAACAAGTATTACCTCGTACAAATTTGACCAAATTTCGTTATCCATGGGATGATCAGCTAAATCGCAGAGAACTTCGTGGTAATCTTCATTGGAAGACTTGAATACTAAAATAGTCCGCTTTCAGGTAAACCACATTAGCAAACTAACGAGCTTCGGCCGTTCCTTCATAATCATCCGTGTGTACATTCATATCCATACGCGAATCTTCTAAGACGTCCAACACGGGATTCGTCACATTACCACGAATATTATATGTGGTAGTCATCTAAAGAAGATAAAACCAGGTTTGAAAACTATTTGACTAGGAAAACATAAAAAAATAAAATATCATGTTGATAAACGAAATTTTCTACTGCAACGAAACCATGGTTAGGTTTACAATTTTGAATTTAGCACACTTGCGTCATATGCCAATTTTGGTTACCGCGTTTTTTGTCTTTCGATTTCTGTCGATTTTTTGAATTTTGAGTGAAAATTTTTGACCGGATCCGGTTCTAAGCTCGAGCTGTTAAACTGGCCTAAGCTCGAGCTGTTAAACTGGCCAGGCCAGGATAGCTCATGGTCAGGCCAGGTTAGGTGCTGTGCAGCCCCAAAAATAAAATAAACATCATTTTTTGTGGATTTTTGCCTGGCCTGTTTTTTTCGTAGGCTAGGCCAATTAAATAAGATGGAAGGCAATATTAGAATATTTATTCATTTTACAGAAAATACTTATTATGTCTAATTGCTATGAAGGATATTGATTGATTATTTTCGGAGGAAGATCCTTTGCGTGCTATTTCTTTTTTTCTTTGAATGCCGGTTTCGATACGGAGCATGGTTGAGCTTGCTTCTCCTTACTGTCCTGAAATATGTAAATCGAATGATAGCTAGCGGGCATCTAGTAAAGGGAGTAGGGAAGCTTAAGCTCTTGCAATTTCTTACAGACCCTTTCATCTGCTGTGTTCTCCAAACTGACCGACTCATCTTTAGATTTGGTCTTCTTTGCGACTTCCGTTTTGCTCTGTAAAGCATATAAAAACTATTAGTCTCTAGCTTATGAGTCAAAGCTTATACCTAGCCCACTACGCCAGAGCTGTTAAGCTGGCCCGGCCTGGCCTGACCAAGAAACCTCAGGCCAGGCCAGCAAAAGACAGCTTTGATATACTGTTACGTAAAATTATAAAGCAAGAGGTCACGGTTCGATCCCCGTACCAGGCATATTTTTTTCTTCGGAAAACTTTATGTGACCATTCGAATATTGGGGGCATGACTAGGACAAGCTGACCTGACTATGTCAGGCCAGTTTAACAGCTCTGTATTACGCTTCTGCGCGCACTTATTAGAAGCTGATCATGAGCAGAGCTGTCAAGGCCCGGCCTACTTTTTTGCACCTGGGCCGGGTCGGGCCGGGGCAGGCCGGTTTTCAAAGCTTTTTCTGCAAAATCCTGGTTTTTCAGGAATTAATAAGCAAATTTTGGGTATTTTTGAAAATGTTGTTTTTTAATTAGCCATTTCTAAGCACAAGGAACTCATTAAAAAATAACAAAACATAATGGTTCGGAGTGGATTCGAACCCGCGACCTCTCGCTCCATAGTAAAGTTTCATCATTTACCT
>JAQGAV010004193.1:0-10804 GCA_034691345.1 Phasmarhabditis papillosa | reverse complement strand
AATGGATAACGCGTCTGCCTACGGAGCAGAAGATTGCAGGTTCGAATCCTGCCATGGTCGAAAGTTTTGCAAATTTTAGATTCATTTTAGACATCTCGTATAAGATTTTTTTGTGCGCATTATTTTTACACAAAACCGAAAGTGACAAATCACAGCTAAGTCGGATTTTGCGGATTATCTTGCAATGAACCAGAATAGACTGCGCTGCTGAACAAATGACGGTTCATCTGTTTTGTTACGTAACTTTATAGGGCAGAGCAAAGTACAGAAAATAAAACTTCACTCAAAAACCATTCTTTCTCCACCCAGCAGTTTCAAAAACAATGTAGCATGTTTAACAGTGCTGAATTGTCAAATTATTATTCTATTACTTTCTCCCTTAACTCAAGAAGGGGTCAGATCTCAACATCTCGATCAAGTAGTTAAAGAAAACAGTTTAGAAGGGATATGTTTCGAACTTTTTTGTAAACTTTTCCAACAAAAGAAGGGGCTCTTAGCACCTTCTCACTTTCCTTCCTTTCATAAAAAGAAAGTAACAATACGTGAACTCTCGTACTGTATCATATTGCGTGTATTACAATTGTCACTAGACAATTGCGTACATCACTCATCCCACTTGCGCAACACAAGAAGGAAACTGTTACCAGACACTTATTATTAAATTAATGTTAGACAATGAAGAGTTAGTTAAATATAATGTGGTGGGCCAATATATAATAGTGCTGTTATTTTTTGCATTATCATAGGTGAAACGGTTTTGGTAAAACAAACATTTGAATTGAAAAACAGTAAAAATAGTAACTACCTTGGGTAGCGGGAAATATTTCAAATTGAACAGAATAAAACTAGGATATATATTTGCAAAATAAAATTTAGTCTTTTGTTCTCAACATTGGCTCTTAAAAATATCAGTGAACGTCAGCTTTCATCAGAAAATACTAATCAGTTCTTTAAACTTCGTAGCTCCATCTATCCAGCTCTGAGCGTTCAAAGACCACCTCAATTAATTTTACCTATATCTTTATATTAAATATATATTGATTATTGTGTTGGGCGGAACTCCCCTCTAGTACTAAGTGAGATAGTATATTTAATGAGGAGAGTTGGTCTCTCAGTTGGCCCTCAGGAGTACACGTGCGGCACACTCGAATGGACAGCGGCTAACTGCAGCTAGAGAGATATTTTGCTAGATTTAGTTTTTATAAATGTTTTACTCTTAAAGGTTTCCTTTTAAATACAACAATGTGCTGCTCTGTCGATACTAGAAAGCTCAAGCTACTCAGGTTTTGTGAAGTACGTATTTTCAAGTGATATCTTGATATCTAACTATTTTCTTATGATTAGTAGTTTTAAAGAAAACTGCAGCTAATGATTGATCTTTTTAACCATCTACTAACACTCTTTGTTGGTTTTGAAAGAATAGACCATGGATGTTTAAGGTTAATATCTTTATTATTTCTACAGTAACCCTAGCCGGTTTCATATTCTTCTTTTGTTACCTTTTTCCGGTTTCCGCCAATGTGTCATAATCTGTGTTTGCTATTCAGCTCGAAGCCTCGAATGATAGTCTCAAAAAATTTCAAACCCTGTCCAGAATCAAAGTGATCTTCCTATTCTAAAATGAACTAGAATAGAATGATCTATGGAACGAAAGATCTTAATTATGATACCTCGTCTATAACTCCCTACGCAAGTTGAAATTAGTGTAATTTGTGATATTCAGCATCCAGATTTCTAGAATTGAAATGTTCTTGAGAAGTATATTGTTATTTTCTATAGTTTATATAACTTTTGCTAGTTTTTGCCGGATTTGTTGACTGGTCATCCATCACTTGACAGTCGATTTAACATAACAGATAATCAGTCAACTATGGTGATTGCTGGTTTTCTTATTCGATTATAATGTCTAGAGCTTGCAGATTGAGAAAACCAATAAAATGAAGATACAATCAACTCTAAGATCTACTTTCTGAAGTACTTTTTGAAGCAGTTTCTTTTAAAACACGGGCAGATTTATCGGCTAAAGGGATTGACCAGAGCGCAATTTTTCTTCCCGATTGGGACCCCCAATTATCATGTACCATTTTGTGATTCCAGATTCGGTAGCTTATCCATTGTGCAGTTTTCAAAGATCATAAACACTCCTAGCCTGTGAGGAATGGGAACGGGCCCGCCGGGCCCAAATTCGAAAAATGGGATCTGGGCCCGCCCGGTCCGAGAAATGCCTAGTCCTGCCTGTATTGATTGATTTTCCTAAATGGTGTCAGTTCGTCTGTTCAGTTGGGTTATCTCTATAGCGTATCTTATAGGCTGCAAAGAATTCGAACACGAAACAAGACATCGGGCTGATTTAAACCGATTTACAACATTTCACTTTTATAAAATACATTTTATTAATACAGAAATGCATAATACTGTATTATAAATAACATTTAATCGTACTTCTGTATTTGTAGATGTTCTGTGCTCAATCTTATAAAAGTTTTAATACTATTCTTTTTAAAAACAGAAAGGTTTCATGCATATGAAGTTTAAAATCAAGTTCAAAACTTCAATTTCTTTAATATCAAACTGTTCCTGGGCTCTAGCATTTCGTATCATTCCCTAGTCATTCCATCCAAATCCTCCCTTTTGAAATTCAACCCTATACCTTATAGCTTATAGGCTATAAGCTAACTCACCCCAAATATACCTTTTTCTAAATCTTCCTCTATCTTCCTTGTGTTTTTTATCTTTGTTTTCCCACTTGAGCCTTCCTCTCACTTCGGACTACCATACCCCCTTCATTTGCGATGTTTTTCTTTTTGATTGCGCCCGCCGATGCTAAATCTAGCTGCTCTACGGATAATCAAGAGCGGGCTGGTACAGAAATAGTCTTTGAGGCTTGCGGAGATCAGTAAGGCTTACCGGCTTCTATAACGTAAAATGCTGCCGTATGATGTTAAAAGTACATTTGTTTTAGTACACCGCGTCTAGCTAGTGGCCGTAGTATAGAAACGTCCTGGTGGGAGCCTGCCCGAGCAGCAATTCTTAACTGTCTGGGCACCCACCCGGGCGTTCCTATACTACGACCAGTGGCAAGCGGCTGTTTTAAATAAAAAATGGACGTACGTTATAAGAATAGGTTCACAATCCACCGAACTATTATTTTTTATAATCTAGCACCGTCTCTCTCTGTAAAAACTGCGCTGGAAACTTAGCTCATGCAACAGACTATATCTGGGAATCCTCAAAAGTTTGCCACTACTATAGATGCCCGCTAGTTTTTCAAGCACTTGCGCACCGCAAGTGTTTATATTCCCCTGGGGGCATTTTAGACCACACATATTTGTGTAGTTTTATAGAAGGGCTGCGCGGGCAATTATTCTTCACAACTACGGATATATTTGGTGCGCAAGTGGCGCCTAAACTTCTTATTATATTTTGCTGTAACTTCATTTTATAGGATATTAAAATAGGTTATCTAGAAATAGTTGTAATAGACGCAAATAACATGCAAGTAGTCGTCAACAAAAGTTTCAAAGTGTTTATTTTCCGTATCACTCACACAATAACTGTAGATTCCTTCGGCGCTGGGTTTCGGCCATTTATTCCGGAATCTTCTGAGCAGAGACGGCTCCTTTCTAACTTTCAGTCTTCATAGCACAAAACATGGGATGAATATTAGTTTTTTTTATTAAACTTTAACAAACTTCAAACTTCCTTTCTATATACTAATTTAGTATCATTCCTTTTCTTTTGAGATGGCCTTCTCGGGATCGACTATAAACTCTTTTTCACACACTTTCGCGCACTTATGCAGCCGTAGCGCGCTTTCAATTTAAATTCACTAACGAAATTACGCTGCCAAAACGAAAGAAAATATATATTTAGCATTACTACTTTTTATAGTGTGTTCAAAATATAAATCTATTTCGAAGCTGTGGCCGTAGCATAGAAACGCCCTGGTGTGTGCCAGGGCACCCACCCGGACATTTTTATACTAGGGCCATTGGTCCTAGTTCAGTTAATTTCACAAGTTCTAATTGATTATCAATAATTGTATTGTAAAAAATATATTTAGTATTCAGTTACCTAACTTCAAATTTAACATAAAATAAAGATTTTCGGTCACTTTTGAAATCAAGTAAAGTTTGTCAGTTTTCCAGGAGTTCTGCAGTTCCCCCAGCTACTCCTTATGCTCAACATCCGTCCATCTAATAAGCTAAAGTTCGCATTCTAATTAGGGCGCACAATGACCATGCTAGTAGCCTAAGGCTATCATTAGAGCGAACAAATGAAACAATAGAGTAGCTCTTATTAGAATTAGAAGGTGACTATGAAGAGTAATATGTTTAATTAATATATGTTACATGTAATAACAGAAGAATTCGTTTCGAGATATAAATGTAGTTTCATGAAATATATATACTATTCCGTCTAGTTTTTTCCTCTCTGGAAACCTACCTAAAAAATGAAATCTTCACTAAAAAAGTTTAAGTTTCATAAAAACGTAAGCTACCATAGATCATGGCAACCCTACCTTTACACCGCTTCAGCACTCCGTGTTTTTGGATTAACTGTAGTTTAGAACCTAATTCACCCTTCTACTATGTAACACTGCTCGTTCTTTACTCCATACTCACTTTACGGTCATTATTTTGGTCATTTAACTAGGCGTAGAACATGTTTTAATCAACTATATGGGCTCATTTAGCAGCGTTAACTAACTGGCTCCGAGTGCTCCGGAGCAACGGCCTCGGTTTAGCGCATCTCATTTCATTCTGTGTGGTCCTTGGCAAAAGCTAGGTTTTGCGCAATATATTCGTTTACAAATTTGTAAGAAATGAAAATACGTTTGATAATTTGTCGACTTTGAAGGTCTTCAGCACTATGGTTTTGATTGTGCCACTATTAAAATCCTTGCTTATGAATCCGATTTCGAATCTTTTTGGAGCTTACAACCAGTAACTGCGCGGCCGGCCCAGCACCCAACGGTTATAAATTTTTTGCATTTGTCGTTAAAGAGTATTACTGAGTACATTTTATGTTGAAACGGGCATTTACTAGCAATGAGATAGGAAAAACTTAATGCTGACCTATAGTCTGTCCCAGCCGAGGTTTAAAGGCACAAACGTTTTATTATCTGGGTGTTTTTAGACAAATAGTTCATTTACTCATGAGTTGCGATTCGTGACATTACAGTTTTAACTTCTCAGATTTCATTACAAATCAAAAGTATGGTCTGTTTCCACAATTGACTACATCGCGCCGTCATTACTCAATGAGCGGTGGTGCAAAATTTTGCCTTCAGGAGATGGGGAAGTTCAGAACCTTTTAGAAGGCAAATTTTGCTACACTACGCATCGAAGACAGCCGGGACAATGAAGTCTAGGTTTTGAAGCAGACCATAGTCCATCCCCAGTACTTAGGTTTCCAGCGCGGTATCCCGAGCGGGGCGCCGTGTTATAAAAAATGAATGTACTTTTGGAGCAAATGCACCACGTCAACCGTTTTTACATTTCCTTTTTTATAACACTGCGCCCCGCTCGTGATACCGCGCCTGAAACCTAGGTCTTGAGATGAACTATATATTAGATCAATCAAAGTATAGAACATTCTATTCCATTCCGAATATTCTAATCATATAATACTTTATTAAATGTCTGCGTTCTCTCATTCCATATGTTATATCTGCTTCTCTCGCCTCAGGTGTGCTCCAGTTGTTCTTTTTCCATATGAATTGTTTATTTCGAGTGACAGATGAATATCTTGTCGAGGCTGACTATTAAAAGAAAGCGAGGTTAGAATATTATTATTATATTATTCTTATTTTAGTATAGTTTATTTCATATATATGTTTATTTATATATGACTATACTTTTAAAGAAAACCTTCAGCCTTTCTTTAGAGTTGCCTTCCACGTTATGTTAGGCTATGCCTAAAACTTTTTTTCAATTATAGTCTGATTCAAAAGTAATAATGCCGTGTTAATAAGCGGCCTAAAACTTATGAATCTGACTATAACAGTCTCCTGGTCATTAAAGACTCGGTTCTTCTTGACAGAACCCTGGTTTCGCGGCAGCTCCCTTGTTACATTCTCTTTATTCCATTATTATTATTATTATTTGTAAATAACTATAGTATCCGTCCTACGTTTAGTGTAAATGCTCTTTTGAGCCTTCTTATACAAACTCTTTAGACCTTTATTTAGTTTATTGTATTCATTTGTTACTTCTTGAATAGCCCCGTTTGCATTCTAGTATAGGCACTTATGCCATTGCTTCCTATTAGTATTATTGCTGTCCGCTCGGACCACCAACTACGACTATTAGGCCACGCCTCATACTTTAAAGGTCGGAGGACCAAATGGTCCTGCCGGAAAAATACTTGAAGAACTGGAACTGTTTCCAAACTGGTAGATATCTCTCTGAAATAGTTATTTTTTAACTTGTTATGAACTAGAGACTTGTCTTATGGATTGGTGATTGCGAACTGCTGTAGCAGCGGTTTCATTTTCAGACGGACTTTCCTAAAATTTGAGCAAGATACTATAATACCGCGCACCCGGTCACCATTTTCCAAAAGACTATACTTTTCCAAGATATATAACCTTTAATAATGAATGTTTCTCGTCCTATTCTATATTTCTAGTCTAAATTTCACTATACTCGGCGTAAAGAAGCCTTCGGACGTAGTAAAAACGGCAGAATTATTGCTCCATTGGGAGTTGTCGGGTAGAAGTGCGCGGCGCCGCTACAAAGAGGGTTGACAATTGTGAGAAATATTAAGAAGAAAGAAGAGTTATTGGAGAATATTCACTTGTTGTTAGAAGGTTTCTTATAAGATTATATATAGTTTGTTCTTCTTATAGTACATATAACATGTATAGTGTGATTCAATATAAATAATGGAGTGTTACTTGCGTATTTTAAGGAAAATTTGCGTATATTTTCGGTTTTCGAATACTTTCAGAGCCATTTTCAACGAGGTTCTCTTTTAACACTCCATTATTATTCTTGTATAGAACTGTAACTGATTTCACTTTCAATCTAATTTGTTGTAATAGAGGTTTTACAATATTAAACTATTTATAAACAATCATACCTTTACATTCCAATCGATCCCGTGGTAGGCTGATCCTTAGGTCCTTAACACCAAAATTAGCTGTATGTAAGCTATTTATAACCTAAAAAGTCATAAATCCCTTAGAAGAATATAAATACAATTGTTTTTATCGCTAACATTATACATTGTATTTCTATAGTAATTAATTGTTACGCAACAGTAGTCCGTTGATCTATCATTCTTTCTTTTTACTATGTAATTAAACTATTTCCGACATCCAAATTGATCCCGAATAAAGAAGTCCAAAACCCCCTTTATTTATTTAATTTTACTATATATTTTTAAAATATTAAATATACGCATATTCGTATGCATTATTCTTTCGTTGTTTGAGATCATTAATCTAAATTTTGAGGAATGTCATTTCCAACCAGATGTTATGGCGTGAAATTATGGTTTTCAAGGAGTAAACTGCTTATTTCGAAACCATTTTATTAACTATCGTTTATAAATATATTATTCTAATAGAATATAAATAAAAACGAATAATAATTCCGTATTTTGGTTAAGGGCGTAGTCCAATAAGATACGTTGATCACAGTAAAACGGAAACCTATAGTGAATTGATCGTATTAACCTTAAATAATAAACGAAAACAAACCTTTGATACTAAAATAATAATAAAAATAGTAGATATTCGTGCCATCCTGTGTTTAACCGGCTCCGCGGTCTATCCGTACTGAATAACCTAGACTCCGCCCATTTTGGGGCGAGCGGACTGTATAAAAAGGGAGGAATGGGGATATTAGCAATGGAGGGTGAATAATTACATGGGGGTGTTAAATATAAGACAATATTATTTCTGTAGTTAACATATAGTTTATGTAGTATTCATAAGGAATTGTAATTCAACTATTCTTTAAGAATTAACTTTGTTTTTAAAACGGTTGAACAAATTTAAAATTCCTTTGGAAGCTTAGCAATAAGTATAATAGTCTAAATGAAGAATAATAATGAGTAGTCGAATACCAAAGTTTTATTCTAACAGCCCCGCCCATACAACCCTGCGGCAAATTGCAAACATCTTCAACTAGAAGCTATTTCAAAAATTAAAAAACACTTTTTCTTAGATGATAATCCATGTTAGCGAGCGAAACGTGCAAAATTCTTATCGCGAATATATTTTTTAGCCCAAACAGGCTACAGTAACCCAACTTAGGAGAACCAAAATGAAATATCATATGAAATCTTTTATTTTTCTTCATTTTCTTTGTTATTTACATATTTTTGAATATCTTTTTAAACCGAAAAACATAGAATCATAAAAATAAAAACAAAATCTCGAGTGTACCGTGTCATTAAGAAAACGCCGGGTAGGTTTCCTTTATAGAATAAAAGCAATAGTATTTAGGATGAAATGATATTCCCAATTACTGGATAGTAAATTACCTTACAATAGATTCAATAGCAAATATGTTTTCAGTAAAATATGGTCTGAAGTACTTAATCACAGTTTGTAACAATATTATGTATTTTATCCTAAAAAGTTGTAAATTTGGAATTAAGACTATATTTGTACAGGCAATGGCTCCTTCCGACCTCTACCTGTTATTTAGTTTAGTAATATTTGTTCGTTTTCTATTAAATTTAAAACATAATAAGTATATTTTAAATTCGATATTCATATAGATAGTTGTTCAATGTTCAACATTATTTTTGCAAACCGTTTAGTTCATTATTTATTATAATAAAACGTCTGATATTCATATATATTTGTATTCTCTATTCACAGTATTCACTATAAAATGTAGACATTTCAATAATAGTTATAACTTCTACCGTACACTTTAGTTGGCCAGCCCAGCCGGAAAAAACCAAGCCCAGCCCCAAATTCGAGCTTAAATTCGGCCCCAAGCCCGTTTTTGCCATCCGCGATCTTCAAAGACATAATAATTACCGTATGACTTGTTAACTCTTTTATTTTAGAATGCGTTGTCTTTTCATCTGTCTAATCCTCATATCATGCATTATATCCATGGCATCCGCAGATTTCTATGGATATTACCATGAAGGGGCTTACGGTCAGTGCATGTCTAGATGCTTCTCTTCTTGTAACAAACAGGTAATTTTAAAACCGGACTTCTCAAACGACTTCTCAGTCCGGAATTTTTAAAAGTTTCCGGAGCGATCCTGGCAGAATTCGCAAAATGACCAAATGCAACTTAAGCTTTGTTTTTAGTGCTAATTTTAGGCATCAATTAATAGGGCAAGAATCTTTTGATGTTTTTGGATGCTATTTATAAAAAAGTTTAAATAAATCCGTCGATTTTGTCATGAAAATTGTTATTCCGAGCGCCGAGTTTCTATTATGATATTTTGGCCCAAAGCGGGCCTACAGCTTGAATTTTCAGCCCTCAAACGGGCCGATCGCCTAAATAGTCAGCGATACCGGCCCGCCCCGGCCCGTGAATTTTCCTGCCCTGTTACATAGTTCAATTGTATATAATGTTAAACGATTACTAACATTTTATTTTACTTGTGAAATACTCTTTTCAGGACAAGATTGGTAAATGTACTGATCGCCTCCGTTGTTATTGTGAAGATAAGCCTTCTTAAAAAGATTAAAAACTGTTTTAACATTGAGATAAATAAAGCATTTTGTAATGAGATAACATGATTGGTAAGCTGAAGTCTAGACCTGCGGCGCCAGGGGGCCGCTTCGGGGAAGATTCCAGGACCGAGTCTAAGACAGCCCAGAGATTCTGGGATATGCTATAAATTCTATTTAATCTTTAAATCTATCGATTTAAACATTAAATAGAAAAAATATTTTTGAGTAGACCGTGCCTTTAAAAGAAATCGTTCAACCATGCAACAATATGCAAAAGTATGCAAAGACGCATTGACCCAGTAGTTATAGTCGGCGAACTAATTGCTTGCAAGAGGTTACTGTAAAGTCTGCAAGTTAAACAAATTAGAGTAATTGGAGAAAATTTATGCTCTAATTATAATTTGTTAGACCTTTAGCTGCAAGCGATAAGTCCGCCGACTAATGGAGCTTCATATCATAAGATAAAGGTCGATTGTTCGATTCCACCCGAAGAAGCTCTTAAGAGCTCTTGGCTCCTAAAGTTTCACCATCATTGCTGCAAGCATCTGTGATCTCGTTTTTTCGTAAAAATAAATAAACAAATAAACAAAACTATTCCCCACAATCCTTGCCCTTTTTATAAACTTTAATCTAATTATTCAAACTTTGCATCTTGCAAAAAGATTTCTCTGCAATTAGCAAATTTCTGCAAAACTGCTGACAACTTTTCTATTTATATGTTTTTCTAATAAATATTCTAAAAATTCTTTTTTCCCTCCGAACGCGTGAGATTGTATCATTTTTGATGTGTTTTAATGTTTATAATCCTCATTTAAGAAACAAAATAATCCGTTTTTATTTAAAACAAAACTGCTTTTTGCTCATCAATATATTTATATAAAACAATATAACTTTATATTTTGGCCTTGCCCATTACCTTATTGTATAGTTCAGACCTCTCATCGGGCCGGATCGGGCCCGATCGGGCTTTTCACAAAAACCTCATAACAATTTTTTTGATTTTTCACAATTTTTCAACAAAATGTTTAGTAAAATATGAAAAATATGCAAAAATTGGATAAAAATATTAAAAAAAAAATACAAAAATTGTATAAAAATATGAAAAAAAATACAAAATTTTATCAGAAATGACTATACACAATACAC
>JAQGAV010004192.1:0-10804 GCA_034691345.1 Phasmarhabditis papillosa | reverse complement strand
GGTTATGCTGGAGCTACAGCCACTGTCAATGCCGGCTCGAACTATGCTCGTGAGGACTACGCCTATGGAGGAAGCAGTTCCGGAGGATCGACCAATAATCAATCCGGTAGGTTGAAAGTAAGTAAATAAGATTGTAAAAACTGCTTCTTTTCTAACTTTGGAATCAGTTCCATTAAAAATTGGATCAATGTAATTCAAAATTAGTATTGCGATTAATTGAGATCATAGTTTCCACAATTTTCCCTAACAACCTTTCATTGCATTCTAGGCGGCTCCTCCACTACTCCCGGTGTTACAAAGCCTCGTATGGATCAATCTTGCTATCTCGGACCTCCATGAGTAGATTGTATTGTGAATAAATATTTCTGTATTGTATTGTTGTATTATATTATATGTAATATTGAACATTGAGTCTGTACTCCTAATGCTTACGAAATTGCGGAATCCACAATTTGGATACTTGAAGGCTTTCTCTATAAACTCTCTATAAAGATAGTCATTCGTAGTTGAAATATGGAAAGACATTTTTTAAATTCATTCTGAGGAAAGTTATGGCGTTTTAAAAAGTGTCATTAATACCTGTTTAAGTTAGACCAGTGTTGCTAACTGTTTAGTCTTGTTGCACGTTACAAGCATAACAAACTATGTCATTTCTATAAAACTATGATAAATCACTTATTTATTATATATATGTAATTATAAGATTTATTCAGTTTCAACTCTTAAATATAAATTCACCGAAGTAATTTACACTTCTACGGTTCTGTGGGTTTTAACAGTATAATTGAGAGACAATTTTTAAATGTACCGTATACCGTTAGTATTCTGTACATATTTGATTTCCTTGTCCACGTGCCGCAGGGCTATGGGGGCGGAGTCCTGGTCTTCACTGCAAAGTGTGAGTCCGAATCCCGCCCCAGTGAGTAGCCTAAACGCAGGGCGAAGTATTCTGAAACGGTTTCGCTTCGCTTAAACTTCACTCAAAACGATTAAAAATTCTACCAATCGATTAAGACATTAAAATTGATGAACAACGAGTATACTGTGACTTTAAGTACTCTAAAACACACTGGCGTTGTTGTATATTACCATCAATTATTCGTTGTTGACTTTGTTTCTAAAAATATTCATTATAATTATGAGGTTATATCCCAGGTTTCCAAAGACCTAATCGTAGTTATAGTATTTAACAAACAAAAGACCGCAGAGCGCGGTAGTATAAGTAAGCTTCCGCAATTGCGTATTTCTCTTGTTCTGGATATGATAGAAAACAACACTAGTACAATAATATTTTTCTGACATTTGCGCATCGTACCATATAATGGTTTTCCAATTTTGCCACAGAACCAGTGATTTTATAAACATTACACAACACCGCACACTGCAGTCTTTTTTTTGTTATGGACTATACTTTCGATTGGGTCTGTTTTTAAACAAATAACTTAAGTCAGTGGTACGACTTTAAAGGTTTTGTTTATTGGTTTTGGTTTTACATTACACGAGATCAGAGATGTTTGGAGCAAAGAAGTGAGACGAGGGAACTATAGGAAGTGGGACTTCATAGCACATCACCCAGGGAATGGAGGCAGCGAATCAGACATAATTTGCAAGAATTGTTTCCTACGGGGATTCGAACAATCGACCTCTAGCTTATGTGGCGAAGCTTCCAACCACTGTGCCACCACGCTCCTTGTTTGAGTTTTGTTAAAAGAGTCATTTAATAAACACGTTAAAAGATTAATAACATTCTAAAATTAGTTTATTACTTTTAATATATTGGTTATTCATTAAATTAGCCTAATTCGCTGATAAAACGAGCGTGAAATCGTGGGCGTTTACGCCAAGAACTAGCCATGCGAATAAGACACTACGCAATAGAAAATACGTAATGTTATAAAATAAATATATATTTGAATTAATTTGTGTTAATTTATGTATAAAAGACAAAAAGTTCCAACTTTAAACTTTATAAGATTCAGTTCTGTTTTCATTGGCTTTGAAGATTTCGGCAGACAATGCTATTTTTAAACTCGCCTCAATTTCACAAACACTCTTAATAATATATTCAAAATACCTATTTCCGAGTTACTAAATATATAGTAGCACGAGAAATTCTCCGTATGGAGGATAACTCCGACTCTAATAAGGCGCGTTCTCTAAATCATAGGAGTTAGTTAATTGAGGATGAGTATCTTTATTTTGTTTTGAAAACAACGCCGTTTACAAGTTGTACATGTATTAATCATCGTGACTCTAGAGATTCAACAAAAACAATATGTTCCCGTGTACGTCAATCACATCAAGCAGGCTATCATTTTGATTCATTTAAAGTTAACTGGAGCGTTCAATAAGAAAATTGAAGACGATATGCCTTTATGGTTGTATTTGGTCATTTATTCAAACTACTTTGCTCACCTGACAGGAATAAAATAAGCCTATAACTTAATAATTCGATCCTGCTTTCTCATAACTTTTGTTCCTTTTGGTCGTATATATGAATGCTGGGTTGTTTTATGAATCTTTTAAAGTTATAGGGGTTTTTGATATAATCTACTGTAGCTAACATACGTGGAAATCGTAGCATTATCAGTCGAGCTCAACTAAATAACACTATCGATGTATTTATCATGTTTGTTTTATTATATTTTGTTTGCTCTACTTTTATTTAAACCTATATCTTTAGAATTTAGAAGATTCCTTAGAAACCCGCATAATTTCTAAAAATTTTCCAGTCAACACTTCTACCTATTAATATATTATTCCATTGTATTTAATAGACTTTCGTGAATTCTAGCCATGCGTCTTCATTTTTCTGCAGTTTTGGGTTTTTTCTCGAAAATAAAGTAAAGAAAAATAGTTTTCTGTTTTGAGGTTTTAACTTATTTAAAATTATTATATTTCCCGTAATCGCACATATCACACGGTAACTGTAATGTTATTTGTAGCAAGGTTTCAGCCATTCATTTCGGAATCTTCTGAGCAGAGACGGCTCCTTTCTAACATTCAGTCTTCGGGTACACGAAACATGGGATAAGTAAGCTGCTGGTTTCTAAAGCCTTCTGCAGCTACGGGGAGTGGAACTCACAGTCTCAGATCCTCACGGATCATACTGAAACGTCCACTTACTGAAATACTATTAGATAATGCACCCATATTTTAGCTAATAACTATTCAAGGCTTTTATTTTTGTTGTTTCATTGGAAGCAACATGGATATCATTAACGATTCAATGAATCTATTTGGCAAATATAACTTAATTTATTTGTTTTCATACCTTCCCAAAACCAATAAGTCTATAAGGCACAAATACCATTTATAATTTGCTTTTATATACAATATCTGAAGTACTGAACGACGCTTTATAGATTCAAACATTTACAACCTACTAACCTTTCATTAATCGGAAACATTAAAACATATAATTTCAATAGCAAATTCGTCTAAGCCACATAAATGAACGATCGTATAACAGACAACCTTGCACGATATTTTCGACTGCCTCTTTTTTGGCCGTCTGCGAAAAGAATTACAATTCGGACTAACAATAAGCCAGATTCTCAGATTGTAACGGACGATTTTATTGAATCTAATTCTCCCTTCACATGGCAGATTCCCACCACTAACTTTACCCCAAGACGCCCGAACATGCGTATAAACGTCGGACAAAAGCCGGTAATTGGCAGAAATGCCAAGCTTAGAGCTTAGCCAGCATTTCTCATCCGGAAACACTACTGCTGTAACACTTTTATAATTTAAGTTGATAAAAGTATCCATATTAATTATTAAAAGATTCACCTTCTTGGGCCCGAGTGTTTATACTCATATCCATTGTTCATAAAAAATGTTTCTGAATGATCAAGTTCAATTAACTAGATGTTTGAACGCTGCATGACTAATTACAACTAATTTCTTGTTATCAATTACAGTATTTTTCATCGAGGCAATAACATTTTAATATTTGATGGGAAAAGAATATATTTTTGGAAACGGATACTCATGTACGAAATATAATATTCAGATCGCAAATTGTTGAATATCACGAAATATATAAGAGGAGCAGTTTGAGTCAATCTAAGTTAATATATTTCACCCAATGTAGTTCATATTATTATTGGTTAAGAGCATTTAAAAATATTCAACAATCTGGAATGACATCATACTCTTACTAAAAGTTTTGCTAACCAAATCGGGTTTAAGGGAAATACCGCCAAGATCAACAATATTGGAAGATTGGAACAAAAAACAATTTAGGTATTAGTTTCACCACACCATCTAAGAATCCACTTACAGTTGTCCATAGCTGTTAACCCGGCCGGCCCGGCCCGGCCCGGCCCGGCATAGGCTGGGCAGTCAGCTGCCTGTAGTTAATAAGGTAAATGATGAACCTTTACTATGGAGCGAGAGGTCGCGGGTTCGAATCCACCCCGAACCGTTTTTTTGTTGTTATTATTTTTGTTTTGTTATTTTTCAATGAGTTCCTTGTGCTGAGAAATGGCTAATTCAAAAAAAATATTTCAAAAATACCCAATATTTGCTTATTAATTCCTGAAAACCCATGAAAAGCCTTGAAAACCGGCCTACACCGGCCCGGCCCGAACCGGCCCAGGTGTAAAAAAGTCGGCCGGGCCGGGTTAACAGCTCTGCAGCTGTCAAACCTGATGATTCTCTGGCTTTACGTGTCTAACCGTATAACTTGTGCATTAGTGCAAAACTTCCTATTTTAATTAAAGACAATTTAATTTGTGTGCAATCGTTTTACACAGCTAATTCTGTTTGTAATCATCGGTCATTTTGTTGTCATATGTGCAAACCGCTCTTCTAACAAATTGCACGATTTCCCACTTTCAGGAAACCAGTTCGAACTGTAAACTGCTTAAATTATATAAACAGTAAATTTGCTATTTTTTGGAAGCAGTCTTTCCTAAATTGGTGAATTAGGCTAATTCAAAAACGAAAAACAGAAAACATTAGCGATGCCCCAGAAATCAGTTTAAAACAATTTTATGTTTAACTTAAAGCTCAAATAGTCTTACTATTAGGTTAAAAGATGTTCTTCTCAGATACGTGATTTTGATCCACACGATATGTACAATGTAGTTTTAGCTAACTTTTAATCTTAGTTTCCGCTCACTGATCTTTTGTAATGGACTTATAACATATAATATTTATAGAAAGAAACTCCCTCGCTTATATAGCACGCATCATAAGTGAAAGTGTATAGCTAACAAGGGAATGGTTCCCACTTACCGTGGCCCTTTGTAAATCTGCCCATGTACGTCGATAAGTATTAGAAAAAGAAATGTTTTGATATTTTTTACAGCTACGGAGGTTGTCCCAGTTTCGAGCTACGGAAGCTCAAACTTTTCTGTCCTTGTCAAACCACCGAGACACAAATGGGCTTGTCTAGCTTCTCAATATGGAGCCTTTACTCACTGTTTGAGCTTCCGTATCTCGAAACTGGGACCTCTTCCGCAGCTGGAAAAAATAGCAAAACAATTATTTTTCCAATACTTATCGACGTACGTCGCCAGATTTTCAAAAGGCCTCGGCAAATTGGGACCGTTCCCTTGTAAGTTATTTAAGAACTATGACAGTATTATATAATAAGCGTTCTAGTTGTAGCTAACATTCGAAACAATCCTTCTCATCTAAAACTAACTATAGTTACTTCCTTCATCGCGGGCAATTTCTAGCCGGGTAAAGTCAAATCACAAACTGCCCTAAGTGAAGTTTTCACTCCCATTACAAAAACCTCTGTAATAATGTGATTTGCCTTAAACTTCTCCAAGAATATGATCAGTTAAAGAAAAAACGCAAACGCTTTTGATCAGTTTGGTAAATGTGTTTGGCTACAATAACTTTCTTACTCGACCTTCTACTTCATATCTTATGTCTACTATAAATGACTTATAGTCTAGCCGGTCCTTTTATATGTCATGTCACAGCATTCTTTTAATTGAAACTTAGCCATCATCAAAACCAAACACATAATTTTCTAGGTCAAAAAGCGAAAGACGAGGCTGGCCATATTCTCAGTTTATTTTTCTTAATAATAGGTTGTTAACGGACGCCTAATTTGCTAAACTAGTGTAAATTAGTGATAGAACTCAAATCAACTTAACAAATTCGGGACTAGCTTGATTAATTGACAATTACTTAGTTATCACTATCTATTACATCTTCTTTGGTGTTACACAATATAAAATAGACTTACAAAAATACGGATATATATGACTAAACATCTACGAGTTCGCTTCTGCACGCAAAGCACTTTACCCATCTTGTCTACGATTTCGAAAGAAGAAATACATCAGAAATTCGTAAATTTCTCGCGTTTTTAGAATTTAGCAGTAAATCTTAGTGCTTTTACGTGTTTAGTAAGTTTGAGGCGGGCGGAATGTTAATAAATGTCTAGCTTAGGTAGAGATATACTTCTATAGGAGTTTATGCTTTCTATATATCGGTACCCTGGTTATGTTTGGCTACTTCTGACAAAAGTACTACACACTTGAACTAATGTTCCATATTTCTTATATTCATTTACATGAAACAGATTCCTACAATATATACTTTTACAAGATCGGCACATTTTTTTACAGTTTCAAATTGTTGAATTTAACTAAATGTTAGAATTTTAAATAAACCGGCTGTTTGTTTCTGCAGCCACCTCTAAATTACATTTTTCTGCACTCCTGTTATATATTTGCATCTTCCTGAATAAGGTCAAATCATTCAAATTTGACAGCTTCTTGGGAGTTCAGATACCTCAAGTGATTGCAGGACTAGGATTCTTTGCGGTTCCGAGATGTAAAATTTTCAAAAAAAAATGAGCATGCTTAAATTATTAAAAATATGATCAAATACCTCATCATACCTCAGTTATTCCGTAATAGGTGGTTATCCCGCCGGCCCGGCACGACCCGGCCCGGACTGATATTTTTGAGCCCAGGCCGGGCCGGCCGGATATCCTCCACCTCTGCCATACCTCATCAATGTCAGTGAAGTTAAGAATATTGTTTAGCTAATGCTATAGAAAGTTCACATATACTTGATATATTTGTCTATACTTTCCGAACGTCATGTTTATTCTGTATAGGGTTACAGATTTGTATGATTCTCATTTAAAAAAGCTGATTCTTTGCAAGATCTTGGACTTTGTCAAGACTCTCCATCTAAACGTATTTATCTGTAATTTTATATTATCGCAAATATTGGCGCACGTCTCCTGGGAGTTATAGATAGAATTTTCCCACGTAGAAACTACGCAAGTTTGCATTTCCATATAATCAAGAGCAGCAACGTTCCCTCTCACTCAGCCTTACTTTCCGAGAATATTTGGTCTTTTGTGGATTAATAGTGGTCCGGCATTGTCAGTTACCAAAACCAATTCTGACGCGACCTTTCGCTTCTGCTTAAGCTACCGATATCAGATAATGGTAAAGGACTTTATATTGAAAATGTTGAGTATAAAAGAACTATGTTCTACTTAGTAGTGAATCTCGTTAAAGATTTAATCATTTTTATAAATTTACTTTTGGTCGAGGAATTCGACGTGTCATAAATGCATGTATATAACAATGGACTTTTTTCTTTCTTTTTTATTATTTATTAAAGCGCTTATTAGAGGCAGGTTACCGTACAACCAAAATTTACATCTCAATTTTACTGTATAAATCGATAGAGCTAGTGATTTCATAATGAAATATGAAAACCGAATTTTATTACGATCATTTTAGGCCAAGTTATCATATTTTAAAAACTCTGCCACCCTGCGTCTAGTTGCACCTGGGGGCGGGTTTCTTGTGCACCATAGACCAGGAGGACTCCGCCAACAGAACACTGCGGCAGATTGCAAAACTTAAAATACAGGCATTGAAAAACTAAAAACATTTCTACCATTTACTTGCCTGATAAGACACATTAGCGGAGAAATAACAATTTGCAGTGTAAATATGCGTTTGATTGTATTTTGGTGCTCACGGGCTGCAGTAATCCAAATTACTTGCACCAAAATTGAATATCTTGTAAAATCCTTATTTTTTCTATATTTTGATTAATTATATATTTGTGAATAACTTTTCGGGAGGAATATCATTAAAAAATAAAAATTGTAACCAATTTTTGAGTGTACCGTGCATTTAAATACCCGCTATATGCGATGTGTTACTGTGTCATCATGTAGCTTCTAAGTACCAGTATACGTAGAGCGCTGTTAATTCGAAACGCTTGATCAGATCACAAAAGCAACAGTCATCGTTTCCTCTTACAAGTTAACTTGAATTGTCGTTTCCGCTCCATAAGCGTCATAATAAGTCTTGTGCTTCTATTTAATACATATTATCTTCCGCTCTCAATTACTAAACGTATGGACGTAAATGTAGGCGATACTCATAATACAGGGTTTTAGTATTTTTTATCCATATTCAAATAGAGCATTACGATTAACGATTTCATATTTTGAATATTAAGTTTAGCTTTATAATAATATACTAATGTTTTTGTAAGTTCAAAAATTACAGTTGCAGTTTAATAAAATTTCAGTTTGGTATTATTTCGTTAAAAATTGGATAACTACTTAAGATTAAATAAAACAACCGCACAATTTTAGCCATAACTAAACCTCACGCTTATAATGATAAAAATGATGTTATTTTCGTAAAAACACCTCTGAACACGGCTCAGCTGTACTTTTGAGCTCTGAAATAAGTAAAAGTACAGCGAACAATGCTCAATTGTCCTATTTCTTCTTACTTTTGTCTCATTCTTTTCTTTATTTGTCTGCTTGTTTTTTTTTCGTTTGACTGGCTAAATTGACGTTATTTTAAACGAATTTGCTCCCACTCTATTTAGGGAAACCTTACTTATACGTAGAACATTGTTGTCTATGAACAGATAAACAAACACAACCTGTTTTATTCGGTTTTGTAAGTTTCTAAACTTCCTAATAATTTCCATATTATTTTCGTCATACTTTTTCGCTTGCAAGAATTGGTATAAAAGATACAGAAACTTGAGATTTAGAGCTCAAACGAGAACCCGCTGGTAATAATTTCTGCCATATTTTGAACTACAAACAAATATTGTATTAAGTAACTTACCAATGTTGTTGTTAGGTTAACAACGAATATAAATACCTTTATTCGGTCTTCTGACAAATTAGTAATTAGCTTACAGTTAGTTTATCACTCACTTTGATTTTGTTTAATCTGGGTGCATTTTAATTTGAACTTAATATTTTCTCTTACATGACATTAATCTATAGTCGAAGGGCAAACGATATGCAACTTAAAGGTCTGAGTGCTCAATTTAAAATTCGCAAAATAGTTATACTCACTAATATAAATCAATTGTTTCCGAAAATAAGTTAGGTGTGGTGTCGTCAATTCCATCATTGACTATTCCGCGTTTTCGTGCGCCATTGCTCGGTCGCGCTCCAATACAATTTGCAGTTCGTACCGTATACCCTTACACAAGCCTTTGCCGCCGACTATATCCACTATGAAGTGACTCATCTATCTCACATCATAGATTTCGGTTATATTTGGCAGTTCCATTTATCATCTAGAAGCCTTCAATTACCATTCCAATTATTACATTGCATGTCCTGAGATGCATCTTATATAGCATCATCAAACCCTGTACCAATGCCAAAAACAACCAATCCCACAAATTTCCTCATTGTTAATCAAACGTAAACATCCAAACCTTTAAATAACAAGCTGTTTCAAGATATTTTATTTTGAAATAATAAGATTTCACAGAGCGATTTATTTTTCTATTTCTTATTAGTTGCCATATTGAGGGTTATATCATTCGACACCAATTGTACTTACAACTATATATTGACTATCTTCTATGTTACAATTGATTTAGGTTATCAAACTGTTTATACAATCTTTCTAAGTATCATAACATATTTGTAATATTAGTTGTTTAGGGTAACGCTCGAATGAAGAACTTCCATTGTCTTTTGTCAATTGTGCTCTTCTTGTTAGTAGTAGCATGCGTTACGGCACAATATGTTGAATATGGTAGGATAACTATTTCATAACTACTGTAAATAGATCAGGGCTGCGCTCTCTACATCTGGATCCATCGAAGAACAAAGAATAAGATATGCGCAAACCCTGATCGAGATCTTTCATTATTACTTATAAGGGACACGGTGGACGATCTAATTTTGTTTAAACTAGTTACAAATTAGCAAGATTAGCAAAGAATTTATACTCTGAAAACTATAATTAAAAAGTCTTTAAAAATTCAAGGAACCCCTAACTAATTCTTTTACTAATGTTTTTGTTTTTAGAGGAGCCATATTTCCGACATATTCGTACTGAGTATATACATAGAACAAGTCGTGATCAGCGCCTCCATGCACTAAACCGATTACTTAAGAAGCCGGTCTTTAACTTTGCTAATCTATTCAGAAAGGAATACTGATAAAGAAGCACTGAATCTTATTTCACAGAACACTGCTCCGATCTCATTGTGTATTATTTGTTCGCCGAGTTGCTTAATAAATATTTATGTGAATCCTTAACAAGTAATACAAACAAACTGTTAACAAATTGTTTGTTGAAATAATAATTTGAACTAAAACAGTAAGATATATTAAGATAGTTGTTTCGCAAACATGACATTGCGCCGTATGTAACCCAACATGTTTTTTTGTTTTCAAATTTTGAGAGGACTAGTTGGTTAAACAAAATAATAAAATATATGGGATAAAATAAAATAGATGTAACACACAATATCGAAGTTATTGAGGTAATGACGAAAAAATAGTTAAAAACCTTCTCTTTGT
>JAQGAV010004191.1:0-10805 GCA_034691345.1 Phasmarhabditis papillosa | reverse complement strand
TATCACAACTCTATTTAGCCAGTGTGTTATTTTATCCCGTGTGATAAACCCTTTTCGTATTCATAGACATTGTGATATATTTTGAATACTGTCCCATGTTTTAAACGGTGTGATAATACTTTTATAGTCATTGGTCGATATTTCAAGTGCTGAAAACTACTTTTATATCATAATTCAGAATCTACCATAAATTTGGAGGTAAACAAAAAGATACAAAGTTCGCAATTATTCTCGGATAGACTATTTTTCTGTACACGATGTACAAAAGACTTGAAAATATATTTCTCACATAGATAATAAACTAATGACATAAATAGAAATCTGAGTAAAAATTATTATACTAGCCAAGATTTTAAATGAAGCAATTAACTTCAGGCTAAAAATAATCGGACGCTAACGATTGGTAGATCCAGAAAAATCCAATTGCTCCATTTTGTTCAGAAGAATGACAAAAGTATGCTTGGAGAAAGGATCTCTATTTCCAAATTCCAAGTTCGAGAGAGTGGATTTATAGCATACACATACACATAACTCTTCTCACCCCAAATCTTGGGGGATGTATTGTTTTATTTGGAAATTTAGGAGAATTGATTTGTTGAATATTTTCGTGTAATACCCACATATTATTTGTACTTGTATCCCGAAAGTACTTTTTTCATTACGAAAAACGATTTTATCACGGATATTCCGATTTAGTCTTTACATCTTCCTAAATACTTTATCACAAAAGACCCTTTTATCACACTTGTGATAAACGTTTATGAATACCAAATTTGCATAATTGTAGAAAGAAGAATTATGATCCAATTGTGTGATAAAGTATCAAATGTGTCGATTTATCCCTGTGATAAAAGACTATGAATACGGGTCCTGTGTACCCGTCATAGCAGCAACCCCAACAACATCATTACGCAAATATCATTTATTCGTTTTTTAACGAAATCGCAAAACCGCTGCTTCCCTGATATGTTCATTCATATTAGTGTTGTTATCGACAAAGTGAAGAACAACCAAACGTAACTTACAAAGTCTTTAAAAAAGAATATGAACATTAAGAGTATAATTGCACTTTATTGAAACAATATGATCGTAAAGGCAACAATTCTAACAAACAATGAAACTATCCATCAATAACAAATAAAAATAACTGAAACTCTATTTACTATTATCTCCGTTCAAGCTGCAGCAGATTGCGAAACGAGATGCGAGTCGATCCAAAGTGGTAGTTTGGGGATGCGTTGGGCCACGAGCGACGAGGGAAGCGGCATACGCCTGAAATAAAATGTTTCATAGAAATTCATGCGAAGTCTAGCAGTGGCCGTATACATCAAAATTCCCGAAACGGGAACGATCATTCCCAGTGGAAACAACAATCGTTCCCGTCACCTTATCGCGGGAATTACAAACCCTTCACCAGAACGGAATTTTGCAGTCAATTTTTGTTTCCGAGAAAGGTCATTTCCGTTAGAAGAGCGGTGCGCCAAAACGGGTACAAATGGCATCTGTCACCTCCTCATAATGTTCTTCCTTCTGCTTATTGGGTTTAGTTCCTTGGGACATCATCATTGCAATTTGCATCAACCGTTCGGAAAGGACTGGATCACCACCAGTCAGAAATCGCCTAAATATCAGCAATATTAAATAGTTGAATAAAATACTAACCTGTAGGCGGGTAAAAGGAGAGGAGCATATTTCTGAGCGACTCCAATGTTTTGTGATTTAAAGGCTTCGTGGAAGAGTCGGTCGTTGATCATCAGCAGATTCAGGTTGAATGGCGAGAGAACCTAAAATAGTAAACTCCTGACGAAATGGGCTATGTTGATGAGTGATTCGAGACGCGCTAGAATCGTTGAACGGTTGGGTTTTAGAACGAATTTGGTTCCCCCCATTCTAGCTCCTTGCTATACCTACTGTGCCACTCTATACCGCTTACCTTCGCAAATTTCTCATAGCAGGCAGTTAAATCTTGAAGATAATAGGGCACATTTTCTTAAACAATAACATTATTCTGGACTATTTCAGACGACAAACCCAAATTGCTCTGCAGATTTTCGATCATCGATCCAAGGAGTCCGATTAGTTTATTTGCATCAACAGCCTGAAAAAGCTGATTATTCTCAATCGATAGGATAATGTTTGTGTTATGTTTCTTTCATTACTTTCTGAACTTCAGAATGCCTTATAATAGTTCCCGAGTTTACTTCCAACAAAATATTTGAGTCGAGCTGCTTGAACAACAGTGAAACGCTCTCGTTAAGCATATATTAGGTTAACCAATTCATAGCAACGTACCTCTTTAACAGTCCTGCTACTAACTGTTCCACAATTGAAACAAGTTAGCTCATTGGCATCTGGATCCAAAAGGCAGTAGCTATCCGGGCAGCAGGTTGAATAAGCTGAGTTGTACAAAAAATCCTGAAATAATAATATTTTTTCTGTATATTTGGCCAAAGTTACCATGGTAGGATCTGAACAGAGTTTACATGTACAATCGAAGAAGAACAAGCTACGCAACTTGGCCTTGCGATCAGCAGTTGATTTGAGTAGATCTACGTAGGAGATGGTCAGCTGTAACATATTTTATTTTATACAACATGCTTCATCGAAACTTACATCCTTCGTATATTTCTGGTCCTTGTCTGGTGAGCGAAGAACGGCCTTGATTCCATCGAAACTAACGAAAGCATCGGGAACACAGCTGTGGTTGTGAACCGCAAGCCTAAATATGATGATTAAATCATTTCGAAACACAAAGGTTAACATGAGAAAAAAGGAGGTGCTTGAAAAATTCACTTCAATACAAGTGTCTCTAACTATGTACTAATAGTCATTCAATTATTGCGGAAACGAATATCCAAGAAAATCATATATTTGCAAACCAACCCTATATACAATGCTCTGCCAGTACCGATGTGAAGGCCATTAATGCTAAGCTAAAAATGAATATTTCACTGCAGATTGATGAAATTAGCTCTTTTCCAAAAATTGACAGAAGAAGATCTTGGTTTGGGGCATACTTTTCTCCCATATACTTGTGGAGGATGGGCATGTAGGTTGCTATATTCGCCGCCTCTTCAGGATCATTCATAAAGTCCTCTTTATCTAAATTAATGAGTAAGGAATAAATTCTCATTGGAGTAATCCTAATTCTAAAAAACGACGGCATAAACTTACGATCCATAAGTTCGTCGTAAACTCTTCCATTGAATGCTGGCTGATTTGCCTCATCACCGCGTCTCAGCTTATGAGCGACTCTAGCGATTAGACGACACGTCGTATTGGGTATATCGGAACCACATTTAGCCAGAAATGAGCACTCGCGCTGTAAAACGCTATTATCACAGAAGGAAATATAGGAAAATGAACAACGTTGTTGCTAAATTCGCAAACGACCGTAACTCACACATCAAAATGAGAATACCAACAACAAACCTTATGATTCACCCAATCCTTCTTCTGACAATCCTTGTTGCAATAATGCAACACTTGACATCCAATGCATCGAGATATGAGTCGATCTTCCTGAAACAATGGCTATATTAAAAGGTAAAAGTCGAAGTTGAAAAGAGAAAGTTAATGCTATAATGACAGTTGCAGCTGAAGCAATGAAGCGGAAACAATAGCATCTGCGATTGTTCATTTACAATAGCTGGCTATACCAGTAGGATGTTTACAATCAACTAGATGCTGCAGAGAAAGTGCCCTCTGCGACCGCTCACTGGTTAAAATGTAGCCTGAATTTGCATATAATCAACAGGAACACCAATCGAACAAAACTAGAGAGAGAGGGAGGGTATTTGGACAGCAAACAATGGAGAAATAATCATAAAATATTTAACTAACCTTGGTTGCGAAGCATGCTGAGCAGACCATATTAAGATATTCATTGCTGGCAGCTACCGCGAAAGGTAGCTCTTCGGCCAAGGTAACCATTACCCTAAATGGGCGACAGTTAGGACACACAATTGTACATAATTAAAAAGAAGAAAAATAATAGTATATGCAAATTTATATGATTGATGTCAGAAACCATGCGTGATGTAACGTTGTCTAATGGACCCTCAAAATTTGGCGCGACGCATACGCAACGCTTTTGAAATGGAGCACAGTTGCTTGGAAATTTTGCTTCAATTAATCCTATTTTTGATATTATTTTCAATAAAATATCATTTTTCACAGCCAGTCGAATTCACCAATTAGGCACAGTGCCAAAACCTGCGAATGTGCTTTAGGTGTCAAAAAATACAGTACCCGTTCCCAATTGTCGATTTCAAATCCCAAAAATATCCCTTTTCCTAAAAAATGAGCGATTTTTCATTAAAAAGTGTACAAAAGTGCAGGGGTGTCGTTGTGGGACCATCTTAAATTCGATCAGGGTTTTCGTTGCAAGAGTGGACGAGGGTTTTCTTAAATTGCCAAGAATGACTATTTCGACTCGCTGTGTTTTTGGAGGAAAAAATGTGCTAATTTTGATAAGAATATTAGTTTATGTGGTATAAGGAAAGAAAACCTCAGAAAATCTAATATTGGAAACCGTTACAGTGGCTGAAAAGTTAATTTATGGTTTCTTTAATGTCTTTTCAATGTGTGTCGGTTTTCTATGCACAGAGTTAATTAACGTTTTGTTTTTTGTATACTATTCGATAGAACTTGCCAAAAGCTTTGCGATCGACTGTGTTCGAAGAATTTCATTTACTCACGAATTTCATTCGCAAAGCTGCAAAACTCGATTGTTGCTTGGGAAAGCTATTTTCTCTACTTCAGACCCTAAAGCGGGCCGGGCCCAATAAATGTGAACCGTGTGTTGAAAGAGGGCTTTATGTGAACCTCACAGCACGTGACTCATACAAAACATTACAAATATCATTCGATTTTGTTTCAGTCTAAGTACTATTCAAAGTAGACCATCCAGCGGGGCGGGCCGGGCCCTGGGAAAAGTTGGATGGCCGGCCCAATATGTGGATCAAAGGACCCGCCCGGGCCGAGCCCTGCATAAAGTCGGCGGGCCCGGGCCCAGGTTAGATTGTCTGCTATTCAAAGTATTGTTATAAATGAACCCTGTTTAGGAAAGTGTAGCTCAATTTCTTAGGCCGAGTTCCTTGTAGCGACTACTATATAGTCGGCGGACTTATCGTTTGCAGCTAAAGGTCTAATAAAATATAATTAGAGCATAGATTTGCTCTAATTACTCTAATAAATTAGAGTTCGTACAGTAACCCCTTGCAAGCGATTAGTCCGCCGACTATAATATACAAGATTGTTTGTAAGTAATGAAATAGCTTTCTTGTAATATTCAGTGCTGAAAACCTCAATCAACTGCTGGAATTTTTGTGCATTATGCTTTTGATAACTATGTAAATTATTTCATTGATAGAAGAGAGCAGGGCTACGCACGACCGGTCTCGACCGGTCGTAAATAAGGACGGGAAATTCAAACATGTACTTTTTCTAAAGTAGTCTCAATTTTTCGACGGGCCTATCTCGACCAGGGATGTCCGGAATACCCGTTTCCCGGTTCCCCTTTCCTGATTCGCAAAATTTTTAAAAATTCCTGTTTTGGTTTTCCGGAATTAATTTTTTTTCATCCGGACATCCCTGATCCCGACCGATCTCACCCGGCTGCGACCGGTTCCACAATTTGCGGAGCCCTGAAAAAGAGTAGTTTCACAAACAAATTTTATTTGTTAATTCACATAAATAAACAATTACAAGGTAAATCAGTTAATAAAGAGGGAGATCTACACTGATCTAATAAACATAAAATAGTTTGCTTAAATACATTTATAAATTAGTTGGGTTTTCCCTTTGAACTTGCTCATTTGGTCGATATTGTTGAAGGTATTGGGGGTGAATCTATAAATTACTTTGGATTGGGAGCCTTTTCTTCAAAAGTACATTTGTTTCTGTTTAACACCGCTTATCTCTAGGATCATGCGCTGAACCTTCAGCTCTTGTACAAACTATACATCCCTGACGCAGTGAGAAAAGCTGCGGTTTTACAAATAGGGCGCAAAATCAGCGCTAATTTTAAAAATTTAGATGTGTGCCGAGCCCCTGAAAGGAGCCTTGTACAAGTGTCCTATCTATGGACAGCTGCTACATCGCGCATGTCTTGAATAGTGGAATGGCCCAGCCTGTATCTACTGCATTAAGCCTCTAACATACTGAAAAAGGTGAGCATTTCAAAAAACATCATTCATTAAAAGTATAAATATAATACCTATGCGAAAGAAAAAACACAAATGCCAAATTTTTGCATAAAAATAATAACTTTAAGACTCATGGGTAGGGTTTGTAGAGGATAGAAGTGTGTATGGCGTGACAACCATTGAATAGTCCGATGAAGCTACAACAGAACACGAATACTGAAAAACTTTATGTTAACAAACTAATATATATCTTTTAACTAACCCCACAACAACTATATAATACACCAGAACAGTATAGATGTTTTACCATCATCAGACTCCAACTCTTAAAAATATATATTAAGACGGAACTATAATTTTTTTCAAAAACTAGTTTGTTCTAGAGATTGTTCATAATTAATTAACTAATCTTGTTATAAACATTTCTTATTTTTCTTTTTAGGAACCCCTTCTCCGTCATTACCTCCAGCACTACCCATCAAGCGTTTCCTGAAAACAAATGCCTGTGCTACCGTTATTTAGTGATTAATTCTGTTTTGTTTTGTTCTTGTTCATCAAATCTACCTTGGTGAGCAGAGAACATCCTGTTGAAGAGTGGCACTTAAAGACATTCTCCTATAAAGCATAAATGAAAACAGTTTAGATAACTTTTTCCATTTCATAATAGTAGTTATAATTTATCTTAATCTTAGTTTTTTCTTTCTCGATTGTGTTCTGTTGCCTCTTGCCATTAGTGTTTTTCATATTACTAAGCCCTTATCGACCATATTCTTTGTCTCTACCATTCATAACTCAACCAAAACATGGGAGCCAAATGTCACTATTTGAATTTGCTCTGTCCCTTTGCCTTAAGGCTTGCTAGCCTCCAAGCATTTCTAAAATTGCATGATACTGTTTTTAAGTGGCCCTATTACACTTAATTGCTATAAGATTGTACTTGACACTAAACGCAATTTGCCGCATACGCGAATATAACAAATAAGTATGTTCTTTTTAAAACAGTCATTTATTATTAACGTTTTGTATTTTAACTTCTAATTTTTTAATAATATGTCTACCAATATGTATTTTTCCCACATTCTTACATATATTAAGAACTTTTTACTTTTTTTAAATAAATTTACAAGTATTTGAAAGTGAGGAACCTACCCCTTTGACTCAACGGACTAGCAAGGGAATGTTTGGAGGCACTGCCTGCTTCGCGCCGGCGCCTTCGTAGCCCTTAATACATCACTCATAGAATCCATCTTCCCGGCGGAAAAGGGAATGATCGCTAAAACGGAGTGGCTCTACGTCAAGGAGACGGAACCGTACAAACATTCGCCTCCGCTTGCATGGAAATGGCAGACAGGGCTCACCTCAAGCTTTATATACCGTTTTTCAGTCAGCCGAACGGCGATGTCAACACTGTAGAAGGCGAAGGCCCTGTTGCACGGGGTACCAGCGGGAAATTACCAGTGGATAGGGAAGCTAACGCGTGGATTTGAAGGAAGCAATTCAATGCATTGTAAGAAAAGAGTAACATTATAATGTCGTATCATAGGTAATAAACGTTGTCGTAGATAAGGTCAGGCAGAGTGGTGTATGGGTTGCATAGGGTGTGGTGCGTTATATTTCTTCGTTAATATGTTAAGCTGTTAGTTGTTACTTTCTTATAATAAACATTATTTAATTCAGTCTTATACGTATTTCATTAGTGGGGAATCGGAAAATAGAACTCTCTCAGGGCAGGACATGAAAATAACTGCTAATTTAAATAATTTAGATGTGTGCCGAGCCCATGAAAGGAGCCTTGTACAAGTGTCCTATCTGTGGACAGTTGCTCCATCGAGTATGTCTTGAATAGTGGAATGGGCCTAACTGTATGTACTGCATCAAGCCCCTAACATACAGAAAGAGGTAAACATTTAAAAAAACATCATTTATAAAAAGTATAAATGTAATACCTATGCGAAAGAAAAAACACAAATAACTAATTTTTGTTTAAAAATAATAACTTTAAGACTCATGGGTAGGGTTTGTAGAGGATAGAAGGTTGTATGGCGAGACAAGCAATGAATTTACAAGCTCAGGCTTTTTTAAGCTTTAGTGAAGAACTAACGTTCTACTGGATGTATCAAGCTAATTTTTGGATATTATATGTATTGATACATGTTCTATATTGTCAGAAAGCTCCAGCCTAATCTGAGCACTATTTCAAAAGTTATAAGCCTGGAAGTAAAAAAATAAAAAAGCTCGTTTTTCGAAAACGAGCCCAACTCTAAACCATATCATACACCAGAACAGTATAAATGTTTTAGCATCATCAAGCTTCAACTCTTTAATATATATTAAGAGATCCCTATAATTAATATCTAACGCACAGTCGTGTAAAAGTGTATTAACAAAGCAACTTGTTCTAGAGATTGCTCATAATTAATTAACTAATCTTGTTATAAACATTTCTTATTTTTCTTTTTGGGAACCCCTTCTCCTCCTTCAGCACAATTCAACAAGCGCTTCCTGAAAAAGCCCGTGGTACCGTTATTTAGTGATTAATTCTGTTTTGTTTTGTTGCTACTTTTTGTCGTTTTAAACTTTTTATTATGTTTTTTCTAACTTTTCCAATATAAACGTTATTACTATTACAAAATCCTTGACTATACCTGACTCTGTTAAAAGTAGTCTCCCTCTTCAGGCATGATGTAAGGCGAATATTTACCGTTTAGATCATTGCGCCTCCATAGATCAATCATGATCGCCTACACTGTGTCAAATTCTTTCTCCGGAAACTCCATGGCTGAGTGCATAATAGCGTCGTCTCATAAGCTAGAGGTCGATGGTTCCCATCACTTCAAATGAACAATTTTCTTGCCCGCCCTGGTTGTTGTGCAATAGACTGTGAAGCCTCCTTAGGTTTCTTAGATTCACTACTTTACATGCAATCTCGTACTCCGTAAACTGAATGAGAAAACTTCAAAAAAGTGGATCTGGACCGGTTAATCAACGGCTAACTATAGTCGACGGATAAATCGGTAAAATTGTACGGTAGAATTTAGAAGGAGCGCGGAAATCGAAAGAAAATTATTGTCTTGTTTGATTAATTGGAACCAGTACTTGGAATTTTACCGACCTTTTGCCCCGTACTCTGTAAAGCTAAGTCGAGTACTAAGAAGATCTCATGTACATATTTGATTTAGTTTCTAACACAACAGGACAAATTGGATCAATAGAACATTTACCTCATAATCTCGTGTTCAATGGGTCAAATCCGCCCGACGAAAGAATTCTTGCAAATTTCTGATCCGCCGCCTCCGCTCCGCTCCGCTCCGCTCCCCAGGTGCTGTGCAATGGAGTCCTGGCTCCCTATGGCCCCTTGGTCTCACTTCATCCTCCAAATATCTGTGATCTAGTGTTTCGTAAAATTTGAAAAAAAAAATGCGTTCAATAAATCCTGTTTACTCTCTTATGGTTAGTAGCAGAATTGAGTATTTATTTTTGAAGTTTGTCTCATAGGACAGGAACTACGTTGGGTGAATGCATTCTTCGGATGGATTTGAACCATCGACCTCTATCTTATGAGGCTAACCTATTATCTATTGAGAAATTGCTCACAGGAGAAAGAATTTGACAGTATGCAATTTTTTTGCGAGGATTTCGACGTTAAATGTTTGGTTTATTGCCAAAAGCGCAGATCACATTTTGTTGTATTTCATTTGTATGACTAGAGAATGAATGGGATTTCTGTTTCTTTGTGTCGCCATCAATTCAATCAAATTATGATCTCAATACAACATTTCTTTTTAAATATAATTAAGCAAATGAAGACACGTTGCAGAACCGGAACTAATTTTAATATCTGCTGTGCATAAAGCGAAAAATTAGCTTTCAAACAGGCATGTTGAGATGAAAATTTGGTCTGAGAGATAGAAAGAATGAAAATTAAAGAATATAAAAAGGAAAATTATGATCTATTGGTAGGCTTCATTCTATGGCGTTTCATTTTAATATCATTCAATAGTTTGTCTCACCTTATTGTTAGTAGCCTTACTATTAGAGTAGAAAAAGTAGAGTAGTAGTAGAGGTAACTGGCCTTAGTAGGTAAGCATCGTTAGGTACTTTCCTCCTTAATTTAACGACCCCCCCCTTTAATTTTTTGTCAGGTGACACCAACTGCCGAGGCCTGTTAGTAGCCCCGTCAACTTCACGCTTTCTGAAAAGTGGCATTACATAATAGTCACTTCAGAATTTGATATATCATATCAGGCCAACTTTTCTTTACGGCTGAGACCGGTCCGGAAATTAATGAGGAATGTCCCAAGTTTGTCGTGTTGTGGCACGGCCTAGTCGGTACTTTCACCTTTAAGTTATATTTATTATTCTAAATATAGGCGTTTTTTATTCCTTAACCTTATTTATTTTTAGTTTGAATGCTCCGTTTCATCGTTTTACTTTCAATCTTTGGATTAAGCCTTCAGTGCACTGGGGGTATAAACAAGCGTAAGTAATATTTGTATCTATAAATTTGCAGTCATTTTTTAAGCAGATACGGATCATTTAAAGGCACGGTACACTCAAAAATTCATTTCCGATTTTATTGTTTTAAATTAATCAGCTTTAAAAGTTATGAAAAATGATATAAATAGCAAAAAAATTGAGGAAAAAATGAACGATTTT
>JAQGAV010004190.1:0-10806 GCA_034691345.1 Phasmarhabditis papillosa | reverse complement strand
TCACTGAGAATGTCCTTCACTCCGGTTCTTGATCGTATTACTTGATGGGGTATTTTGTCCAAGATGTTGATATTAAGTATGGCTCGCTCTATTCTTCGTTTTTCGATATACCTAAATACAAATATCGGAGCTGTTAGTTTGCCACCAATTGCGCTGCAAGTTGGAGATCTGTGAATATCTCTGAATGTGATCTGAAGGACAGATAATCTTGCACTTTTACGATAAATAGGTGGTTTTTTTCAGTTTTCAAAATTAAAACAAGATCATCATCACTTCAGCTGTTTTCTCAGCCAATGCAGCACGAACTCAGCAAACGGTATAACGTTTTTGCAATCTTCAATGTGGGAAAATCTATTAGCCCAATGTGCTTATATCATATATAGCAAACCTTATCGTATCCAATAACCCTACATCCCCTATTAATTAGGGCTTGCAGTTGACGATCAAATGTGATCTGATTGTTTAAACTTATTGACAGGATTGTGCAGTACGCGGGAATACTGAAAAAGCGGAAATACATCTTCGAAAAGATGGGACTATTTTAAAAAAGTTGCTATAACGTAATAATTCGGTGAAACTGAACTGCGTATCAAATGTTTCAATGTGCGGAAAGAAATCCGGTGGTTAGGAACGAATAAAGTACTTACTTGAGCAAGCTTACAACCCTCGTCACCTCTAGTAGCTTTCAAGTATTTTGAGAAAACCTTGCTTCTATTCCGGTAGCACAAGGCGCATCGGTTTTTTTTTGAAATTTCATGTACGATTGAAGAAAAAAGAACCCGATCACCAGGGCCCGTATCCACGAAAGCTCGGTCGGTCAACGCCCGCGCGGTCGCTGAATAGTTGGCACAAATTTGGTGTAAAGGCGCAATCTAAAAAATTTCAAATAAATAATTTCGAATTTTTCTTTTGTTTTACTTTATTTAAATACATATTTATAACAATTATGTTTTGTTATGTAGGCTGCACCATGTCCGCCTCTAGAACGTTAGAAGAAAGAAGTTACAATCGACAGATTGCGAAAAATCAAGGGAATACAGATAAATATAATAAAATAGGTGGGTATTTATATTTCATGTTGTTTGTTTACTTTTTGTTTTAGATTTCGAAAAGCGATTTGAATTGTCGCCTGAAAGATCGTTATCTCCCGAACTCGTCGAAGAGTTCGTTGAGGACGCTGGTGATTACGAGGAGTTCGCAGAAGGTAAATCCAATTTCTAAGCAGTATACAGATATAATTTCAGCAAAAGAAAATGTGAAGCCCTTCGACTACAATGAGTCAGTGGAATCCACATTTGTCCCATGGACTGGTAAGCTATTTCCGAATTATTGTACAGCCTACTTTTTTAAAATTACAGACAAAGAATGCCAAGAGCTTGTAAATAGCTACGTCGCAGAGAAGGTCGCCTATCGAGGAGGTTTTAAGAGTGGCTCCAAAAATGGATGGAGCATTCAGGTATATGTGTATTTACTTTTATCTCACAATATGCGTGTTAAGGACAAGCTTGCAAACAAATGGGCTCTTGAATTAACCCAGCTTGGTGTGGCTGTGCGTACAAGAGAGCAAGTGAAAGAAAAGATCCGAAGCCTCAGGAAGACAGCAAGTAAACGCCTGGTGAACGAAGTAGTTCTTTTTACCTTGTTATGCATTATACTAATATTTAGAAAAAAGAATTGACCAAAACTGGAGGAGGTAGACAGCGGAATCATTCTGATTCCGGATATATAGAGACGTTTGCCGATGATATGTCAGCAGAGCCCGCCTGTACCGGTATACCTGGAGCTGCTGAATCTGGATCAGGTAATTGTGTATTCATTCAAAGCAAAAACGTTTTTAGCTCCTTCGTGCAGCGGTCAGTATAGCAGCACACAGACTATGTTTGATAAAACGGTCCGCTGTATTGAAGATGACAAGAAGGTCAAGAAGGAATGCAGACCTCGAAGAATAAACGTTTCTCCTTTAGCCAGTACTATCAGGTTGGTTTTTTATCATTGCATCTGGGAAAACTTCAACGATTAAGGAGCAAGACTCGCAATCTATCCGAAATACCGAAAAATGAGGAAGTACAATCTCGTGCACAGCTTATCAAAGCTCAGATGGAGCTTCAGGGATTAAAGAAAGTTCTGCTAAGAGAAGAAATCACTAAGGTTAGGCTGGAGATTTTAAAAATTAAACATGAATTAGATTTGTTAGGTGTTGATTATAATGCTTTATAGAATAAAATTTTCTTTTCAATTTGCCGACATTTAAAAGTTAGAGAACATCAAAAATCAGTTAAAAAAGTGATCAATTATGGAGCGGATAGTGCTTTTACCACTTGCGTGGTCGATATCATCTTCATCATCAGAGTCAGGTTGGTCATAGTTATCACGGATATCATCTAGGTCATTCGGCTCTCCGCGACTATTTGCCACATTGCGAAGGCAGATACACGAGATGATGATCCGAGACGCTCGAAGTGGAGAGTATCGCAACTCCCCGTGCAAAACGTGAAATTGACGCTTGAGCTGACCGAATGCGTGTTCAATTTTAACGCGAGCTTTGCAAACTGCATCGTTGTAACGCTTTTCTGAAACATTGGGGTTTGCATATCTACTACGAAATAATGATTACCAGGCTCAGTTAGTTGGTAACCAGGTACTATTTTTATTAGATAAGGCTCAGCCTTGTATGCCGAGTCTCCAATAATTCGGCCCTTTATTTCACCACGTTCAAAACGCTTATGTCTAAAAATTTAAAAGTCTTTCAGTATCGCAGGTTACGTACAATTCGCTCTCTGTCCAGACCTTACTGTCATGTGCTCTGCCTGGCCACTTTGCACTCGCCCATAGAAACTGATATGCGTCGTTTACTATGGCACCTACGTTAATACTATGAAACTGCTTTCTATAAGTAAACAACATATTCAAAATTAGTGTTATGCATTTTTACCTATTAACGTATGAGGGTTCGTCGTTTGTTGGGGCCATAATTCTACAATGGGTCCCATCGATCATACCAACGATACCCGGTAGGTGGTATTTTTCGTAAATTCGAGTTTGCATTTTCATACATTCATCTTGGTCCGGCCAATAAATAAATCGGATCATGTTTTCGGCGAACCAATCCGAGACTTCCGATATGGTGCGAGAAACAGTGGCTTGTCCCACGCCAGCATTATCACCCGACTTCATTTGAAAATTGTTAGATGCTACAACATCAAGGAAAATTGCAAGACGCTGGGCCGCAGTAAGACTAGCAGATCGATGTGTTTGTCTCTCCAAGTCTACTTCGATCATTTCAGCCAGATAAACGAAAGACTCTTTAGTGAGACGGAAGCGTTGCCGGAACTCATGATCGTTGTATTCATTCAATGGATCACTTCGAATATGATACATTCTTTTGCCATCGTTTTGGGAATCGTTGCTATTGTCAATAATATCAAAGAAATCCATTTACCTAATTTAATATATTAATGTACTTAAATAACTTCAAAAATAGCAAGTTAACAATACATAATTATATATAATAATTACTTGTTGGGTCAACGACCGCGGTCCAAACCACGGTCGCTGAATCAGCGCCCGCGGTCGCTCGTGATGAACGCCCGGGCGCGACCGCGAGTTTCGTGGATCGCAATCCACACCTCGAGCGACCGCGGTCGCTATTTTCAGCGCCCGGGCGCTATTTTGTGTTTCGTGGATACGGCCCCTGTATTACAAGTTAACGCATCAACTGGGTGAATGAACACCGAAACTGCGCACAAAACAGAAACGATCACTAAAATATAAAGCTTTATATATAATATGAATGCTCAACGACATGAAGAACTACTTGTCCCATTACTAATAGTGCAAAAAAAAACATTAGGTTTTCAATGGTGCCAAAAAGATCCGGGCCTGCCCAACAGGGGTGCCAAAAAGATCCGGGCCTGCCCATCAGGGGAGCCAAAATCTTCTATTAAAAAAACGATATACGTAATCGTTTGTGAATTGCTTTGCCAGGCAGAGGTGCTGGACATTCTGCATCGAAACTGGTTCCGTAGTACAGAAGTGATGGACCCATCGGAATCCGGACAAGGGTGCTCCGATTCTTCTTGACAACTGCTCACCTCTTAGAAATGCAAACATTGATGCAGACATAGACAGACAATAATGCTGGTAATATCATACTTTATATTTATTTTGTTATTCTATTTATACAGTTTTCAGTCTGAGTTCTCATTTCTAAACCAACTGGATGAGTAAGGGAAACATTGGAAATTGAAATTCCCGAGTTTGATAAGGAAGAGAATCTGGAACTTTTACAAGGATCTCAGGCAGGTTGTTATTTCGCATGTGAACCACTAGTACGAAGAGAACCTTTAGAACTGCAATATTAAAGGGAATGTGACAGGTTAATGGAAAATTCTTATATTGCCGATATTTCTATAAAAACGCTACTGTTTTTTAACTAAAATTGTGCGGCAAAGTTATGGCTTTTCCGCATGTAATTTGAGCAAGTTTCATGAAGGTCTGCGCCCGGTTGGGTCCCGCAACGAAATGCCTTCCGTATCGCGCCCAACAGCTAGAATTCGACAATTGACGCAACCTGGCCTACTTTTCTTTTCACTTCGTGTGATACGTCACATAAATCACTAACTCTTTCTCTCTTTTACATCTCTTGTTGGGAACCTTACGACCGGAAATTGCGGTGAGCTTTTTGGATACGATTGAGCGTACAGAGGCCAGCCATTTTACCCCTGAACCACCGGGCCGAAACAGTCGGCGTAGGGGCGCTTCGCGGAAGATTCCAGGATAAACGTAGTACAGTTGGGCGTTTGGGCTCGTTTCCAAAAATGAGCTTTTTCGATCTTTATTGAATAACTCTTCTTATAGAGTTGAGATAAGGCTGAATCTTTCTGACAATATAGAACAGGTATTGCTACATATCCAAAACGAGATCATATCTAAAACGAAAACAGGTAACTTTTTAATAATTTTGCGCTTTACTGAATTACTAATTTTTGTATATTGTATGTAATAATACCAGTTCTATATTGTCAGAAAGATTTAGCCTAGTTTGAGCTCTATTTCAAAAGTTATGAGCTTGAAAGTAAAAAATTTTGAAAGCTCGCAAGCCTAATTCTAGTGTGTAGTACCAAAGAACGGTGAAGCCGGTTATTCCAGCACCGTATCATCTGATTAGAATATCTTTGGAATCATAAATGACCGTCAAAATCAAGTAATCAAATAACTGAACTTCCTTGATCTCTGCGGAATCTCAAACAAAACACTTTTATTCAAAAAACATTTATTTGCAGCCGTTATATTTACAAATCTACTAAGAAAAGCATCACAGTCATTATTGCAAGGCAACTTCCAAACATGGAGCCTAAAATTATAAATATTAAGATTGGAACAAATAAAAGTTATTATTGCCAAGTGTGAATCAGAGTTGCAAATACTGGCAGACCTATAATGTAAACTAAAAGCTAAGAAGTCATGCAAGTATAATTAAAAGCCGAAATCAAATCAAACCAGACTCTAAATTTGGCCAGAAATGGAATTTAAATGGGGGGGGGGCTTTAGCTTTGTACTGTTCAGTAGCTTTAGACAACCTCTAGAGAGACTTGACAACTGCCACCTACTCACCACTGGTGTTTTCAAGATGGCTCTCAATTGCATCAAATGACTTGGCTAATTCTTTGCCATTACAGTTGTCCGCCGAGCAGTATGCGCCAATGAAGATGATCTTGGTGTCGTTTAAGTAAATAGTGGCAGCCGCAATACCGCTGTCACCGGTAACACCTCTTAGCTCATTCACTCCAAATTCGAAGTTCAGAATGTCTCTTTTGAAAATTCCCCCTTTCAGACTGTCTATCGCAGAGTCAACAGAGGACTCAAGACCCGATGCTTGTTTTATGCCAGCATATGCTTGAGTAATAAGTGCCATGCCATCGGGCATCTTGTTGAAACAACCTCTGAAGTTGGTTGTATTTTCGCCCATTACTGAACGTCCCCTGGAATAGAAATTATAAGGAGGGGATTACTGGTTAAGCTGGCAGATTCTACACCTAAAAGTGCCATTTTCAATATCTTTCGGTTGCCTTTTGCCTTTACTGTTAAAAAAAAGTTGTCCTTTACTGTTATAGTCTGTCTTCATACCTACGGTCCGCGCGCCGTTGCAGTGATGGGTAGCGCCGGCGCGCATACCGTAGGTTTGACGACAGACTATATACAATTTTCAAACTTACATCATACAAAATCCGCCTTTACAGTCGATACTCTCCTCTTTGTCTCCATGGATGCATTTGAGATTTTGGCTGGTTTGTCCGAAAGATTCGGTGGCCTTCTCCATAGAAGTCATAAGACTATCGGTTTCCTCGTAATGGGCATCGTTCTCACTGTTGCAATTATCGGTACTACAGAGCATAACACGGCCTTTCTGTCCGTGAAAATTCAAGGCCAATGCCACAGCCTAAAATTATGTATTTTTTATTTTATTTTTACAATGGCATCAAATGAATATTCTGCACAGGAAACTGACCCTAGGAATTTTGGGAATTGGTGGCAGATAAGGCGTCACCGTGTCAAGAATGAGATCATTGATTGGCTTAGCGATAATTGCAGGCATGATATTGGGGGGATAGCATGAGGCACCGGCGGCTGTGAAGCTAGTTGGGGACTGCGATATTCTAAGATAATTTATGTTAAAGGAATTTTCTAAGTCATTTAGAACTGGAACTGAGTTAATAAAAACGAATGCTTAAAGGCACGGTCTACTCAAAAATTTGTGGTCAATATTATTGTTTTATATTATACAGATTGAAAAGTTACGAAAAACTATATAACTATCAAAAAATTTGAAGAAAAACGAGCGATTTCACAGCGTTTTGAATTTTGGGCATCGCTGGCATCGCTATCTCGGGTTACAGTATTTCAGATATTCAGAAAGTTGCTGAAAACCATACTTATGTTACGAATTTTACTTCTATCTCGCGAATACTTCTGTTTTCAGTTATTAAAATGGTAGAAATGTTTTTAGTTTTTCAAATTTCCTTCTTATTCACGAGTTATAAGGAAAGCCCGCCACTTATGCAATGGGTGCGCGATGCCCGGACTCGCCTCTTCATGTTTCAACTCAGTATTACTAGCTTTATCGATTTAAAAATTATAATTGACAAGAAGTTTTTGAGTAGATCGTGCCTTTAAGCAACTTAATGCAAGAAAGCTTCAAAAAAAGATAAATATTGTCTTACATAAAAATACGAATCGAAGGCCGCGGTATCTAATTGTGGGGTCCCATAGTTTGGAGAAAAATAAATTTGTTATTTATTTATCAGGTTTTCTTCAACAACAAGAAATCTGATTAGAATTGTTACTTACGTTACATTCGCTGTACCGTTCACGTATGCACAAAAAACACCAGCACAGTCGCCAGCTCCGAAATCCCATGGTTTACCATTCCAGGCAACCTTTATTCCATTATTACAAATTATGCCATCAACTGGATGAACGAACAAAGAAACTGCGCACAAAACAGCAACGATCACTAAAATATAAAGTTTTATAGAAAATATATATAATATGAATGTTCAATGGCATGAAGAACTATTTGGCCCAATACTAATAGTGCAAAAAAAACTTTAGGTTTACAGTGGTGCCAAAAAGATCCGGGCCTGCCCAAGAGGGTTGCCGAAAAGACCCGGGCCGGCCCAACAGGGTTGCCGAAAAGATCCGGGCCGGCCCCACAGGGGGGGGGGGGGCTATTTAGGCCCGGGCTTGCCAAACAGGGGTGCTAGAAACATCCGGGCCTGCCCAAGAGAGGTGCTAAAATCTTCTAATAAAAAACGATATACGTAATCGGTTGACAAGGAATCCGGACAAGGGTGCTCGATTCTTCTTGACAACTGCTCACCTCTTAGAAATGCAAACATTGATGCAGACCTAGACAGACAATAAGACAATCATACTTTATATTAATTTAGTTAGTCTATTTATACAGTTTTCAATCTGAGTTCTCATTTCTAAACTCAAATGGATGAGTACGAGAAACATTGGAAACTAAAATTCCAAAGTTTGATAAGGAAGAGAATCTGGAACTTTGATAAGGATCTCAGGCAGGTTGTTATTTCGCATGTGAACCACTAGTACGAAGAGAACCTTTAGAACTGCAATATTAATGTTTATAGGCCAAGTACTCAATCAAAATTATACACAGGCGAATTCTTATAGTCTATAACAAACAAAAGACTTCAGAGCGCGGTGGTATACATAGGCTTCCGCAATTGCGTATTTGTCTTTTTCTAGACATGATACGAAATAAAACTAGCACAATAATATTTTTCTGCAAACAAACAAAACAATTTTTTCTAAGCAACTTTCCAAAGTCCTGGGCCAGGCCCTGTCTATAAGTCCCTTCATTGAACCTAAGTTCTACGTATGATCCTGTTTTAGTTAGTGCGCGGTTTGGGGTCGATTTTTTTGAAAATACCGGGTCTCCGGGTATTGTCAAAGGATTATTACCCACGGCTCGCCAACGGAGACAGTGGGGGAAAAGATTGAGCTCTAATTTTGAAATTAAAGTGTTTTTTTTGGAAAGCTTCAACCAAATCATTCGAAAAAACCCAGTTGCACAGATTGAGCTATGGAATTTTTAATGATATATAAATTAAACTGAATTGCTTAACAAAATAAGCCAGGCATGAGCATCAAGATTTCACCATTTGAATTTGCTGTGTCCCGTTTCCTTAGGGCGCGGCGAGCGAGCGAACCCGGTCCGATCGGGGCGAAGAGTCAGTACGTAAAAAAATATACTATTATTGTAAACTCAGGTTATGAAGCGGGGGTCGAGGGTTCAATTCTTCCCCTAAGCATTTAGTTTTGCTATTTTTATGAGTTCATCATAGTAATAAACACTATATCAAAAGGCCATGCCGGGCCCTTTCTTCCGTGAGAGGTCTGCCGGTCGCCCAGCATAGTTCCAGTCTCCCAGGGCTGGGAATTTGACGGGCCTGTACCGACATTTTAGGAAATCGGCCCGGGCCGGGCCAGGGCCCAAAATTGAAGAAAGGGGCCTTTTCCCAGCCCTCCAGTCTGCCAGTTAGTTTACGCCATTTCCATCTCGCCTAAACTATCTCTTTTCTCTGTTATGATAAAAATATGTTTTTATGATGTTTAACCATCTTAGGGTGTCTCGTTTTGCGCCTTCTCTGCGGGTTATTTCTCAGATTTATAGAGAAGAAACCTGTGTGTGTGATATGTCAAAATGATAGATTGAACATGACAGTTAAACTCTCACAGACTAGGCAGAAAGCCAATTCTTTAGTGAGAAACTTGCTGTTTAAGAGAATTAAGGAAGTTTCTTCTCACTTTTATTTTATTCAATGTTGTTAGGTTATATAATTTATAGTCGAATTCACAAAATAGACTGCAAGCAGTGTGAGTAGTTATCCAGCGAGGGTATCTCGCCTGATGAAAAGCACGGCTATAGTCGACGTCCAAGGCTTATGCAATGGTATACCGTATACGGTACGAACTACAAATTTTATTAGAGCGCGACCGAGCAATGGCGCGCCAAAACCGCGGACTAGTCAATGATGTTAAATACAACACCACATCTAACTTATTTTTATAAAACAATTAAATTATATTTGTGAATATAACTATTTTGCGAGTTTCAAATCGAGCACTCAGACCTTTAACTTGCATATCGCCTGTCCGCTGACTATAGCCAGACTGGACTACAAAATAAAGGACTGTGTTTCTTTTTAAATATTAAAGCCCTTCGTTTTTGAAAACCAGTGAATGAAATTGTTCTAAAAACATAGTTTGGGAAAGCTCTTTCGAATAGTATAAAAATATTAAAGAGTTAATTAACAAAATAAGCAAGGTTTCGTGTAACACTGAAATTTTTTGAAATTTGGACACTGGAATTTGCTCTGTACCTTACAATTAGCCTTAGGTCGCGCCAAGCCGTACGCCCGCGGGATAACTACTAAAAGCCAGTGCAGCCTGGATTTTGAAACGGACTATATTTGGAGGGCTAACGGTAACATAAACCTAAAAACAACTGGTCGAATCTGTTTACATGTCAACTTACTTTTCCTATTTTTGTTTAATTTTAAGGCGTAGGTTGGCTCAGCAAGTCCTAAGGAGCTATTTTCGACTTCGTTATCTGTTAGATTAATTGAAATAACTAGACAGAATTGTTCATATCCATCAAAATCATCGATTTTTGCTATATTTGCACTTATTTTTAATAAACATAGTATCCAACTTGGGGGTCCTTATATATTAACGTATTTTACAAGTTCAACATAACATAACTGTTTGGCAGACCTAATAATAGTGTTCTATATAAATAAGTCTGACTCAAGAGGAATAATGGAGTGTTACTTGCGTATTTATATGGAATTTTGCGTATATTTTCGTATTTCAAAAATTTTCAGCTATTCTCGGCGAGATTCTTTTTTAACACTCCATTATTACTTTTGGATCTTGCTTCTAATTATACTTATATCTTGATATTATTATTACTTCTCTTGCTATCTTTGTCAAGTAACGCCAACTCGACCAATTGCGGCTGCTTGAAGATTGAACGCATTTCTGAACTAAACACAGAAGACATGACTCTGTCGAACTGAAAACTTTAACCATCGCCTATGGTAAACCAGTGGTGGCCGTAGCTTAGAAACGCCCGGGTGGGTGCCCGGGCACTTTTAAGCCTGCCCGGGCAACAATGCTCAACTGCTCGGGCAGTCAAAAACTGCCCGGGCGTTTCTATACTACGGCCACCACTGGTTTCTGGGAGTCCTAACTTTGCACTAAATACCAACAAAGACC
>JAQGAV010004189.1:0-10808 GCA_034691345.1 Phasmarhabditis papillosa | reverse complement strand
CTTTTTATATATAAATTAATATATACAAATAAAAATACTCCTGGGCACTTGTTGTTTTCAAAAACTTGTTATTTTTGATATTTTGGATTTTTTGGTTACTTGGGTGATAATGGTTGACCAATTATCCGGCCAACCGGGTTATCAGGGCAACCAAGGGCAACCGGATTATCAGGGCAACCCAGGCCTGGTTGACCAATTATCCGGCCAACCGGGTTATCAGGTTGGCCGGATAATTGGTTGCCCTGATAATCCGGTTGGCCGGATAATTGGCCATAATGGTTAGCGGTGGTTAGCGCTGATAACTGGTTAGCGGGATAATTGGCCAAAAATCCTAAAGCAGAAGAAAATCGTAATGGATCTTCTATTTAAATATAACTAAAACTTTTCCTTTTCAGCTCTAAATTTATTCCTCAATGGTGTTGCAGCAACTAAAACACTAGTCCGCCAATATTGTACAAGAATACGAATTGAACAAATAATATAATCGAAATGTATCTCGATATTTTGTAAGATAACAGTCTAATAAATCTAATAGTTTTGGTTTTGTTTACATTTTTCTCGATTTATAAAAATGACAACGTTTTGTATGAAATAATGTTTGTATGTATGCTTGTATGTTAGCACACCAAGGAACGCACTGAAATCTTTATCTACCATTACCGAAAGGTTAAAAATGAACCTGGTTTAGCAATTCTCTCTTCTCTCTTTCTTCTGGGAATCGGCAGATCGCCCTATGGTTCTCTTTCAAGTGACAGTAATAGCATATTGTCCTTGTTCTGCATTTTTGCGTTCGCTGTCCTCCTCTGAGACAGGAATAGCAGAGCCTGTGGAGATCTCAGAAATCCATTTTGTCGTCGACGGGCAGGAATTTTTCGCAGCCATGTTAGAAATGTTTCTCAGTGATGCAAAAGTTGCTGGAAGTCGCTGAATTCGTTTCTTCGTTGTTGCCTGTTCTTTCTTTCGATACTCCTTCTTGATTCGTACTTCTTCGTTTCTTAACCAAATTAAGTCTTTCTGAAGTTACTCAAGTTGCTCTTCTGCATCCCGTTGTTTCCGCATGTGTTCGTTTGCCTCTGTTCCGGGCTCCTGCCGTTTTCTTGATCTTGTGACTTGAGTTGTTGAACTGAGTGTGAAGTCTGGTAGTATTGACGGTGCTCCTTCTTTGATTGTTGGGACCATACTCTTGACGAGTTTGGGTAGCAATGTACGGTTTATCACGTCGATAGCTTTGGAGATCTGTAGTGACATCGATTCTTTGAATGCAGTTTTCAGTTCCTCAGGTCCGCCTGGAACTTGGCGATGGAATGCACCACCTTGAAGTCTCTTCTCCTAGAGGGAATAGTTTGAATGGATTTTCATCTCTGCTTTGACCAGTCTAATTTGAAGTTTGAGAATCTTTCTCTTCTGATTCTTCTTTTGAAAAAAAAATCTTTTGAACCGTGATTAGAAGCGGGTCTCCGATATCTGTACTTCTGATGTATGATGGCTGAGGGGTTGAGGATTTATTTGATGGATTCGGGAGTCGCTTGCAAGTGGGGAACCGTGTTGTTCATGGGGTGTTGTTTGTATGTGTCTCTGTAGAACTTGACGGTTTTTCGTAGTGAGAGGATTTCTTGTTCCAGAGCGTGAATTTTGTTATGTGATCCAAATATTGCGTGAACATTAGTTGGATGTTAGTGCCTTCTCCAGCCTTAAAGACTTGGTAATTTATTGACAATAATAACTCTGAGGTAGTACTATCGATTAGTTGAAATAATTAGCCCTCGATCAAACAAGAAGTTCGAATTCGAATGTTATTTGCATGAATTTTTTAAGTTGTTATAGAATAAAAAATCGCTTAACCACGTGTTTTATATAGGAAAACACTAAAAAATAGGTAGACAGCACAAGTCTTAAAAAGGCACATTATCTAAGGCGCCAACACAATTAGGTCAAGTAACATTCAAATTAGGTACCGCCCAGGCTTTATACCTGACAGCACAGATGAAAACAGACTAACACACCTATTTCGGCCAATACAAATGTAGTTTCGAAGTTTCAATATTAGAAATCAGATATTCCAGTTTCTTTACAGTTGATTCTTTATTTGCTTCTTTTGCTTTAGTGTATTTCTTCCAGGTATGGTTTTCGCGTGTTCCCTACATTTCTCTCAAGTTGAGTCAATTTTGATATGCAAAGTAGGCCTCGACCCGGACTCGGATGTACCTAGTTCAAAACGTTTTCTGAAATTCGACAAAAATTCTTTAATCAATTGTATTTCAAAAGTCTCCTTCAGTTGATCTAGTTTTGTTTTCTAGTATGATTTATGTTAGTAAATGCACGTATACCGAAGAACTGCCACTTCCTTTTATGAGTTTTGTAAACATCTTCAAAGTAGCATTTTCTTTCAGTTGTAAGGCGACCTTCTGTGAAGAAGGCATTACCTTTCTTGAAGAAATTCCATGCTCGAATGTGTCGTTAAACTTAAAACCAATATTTTTGCTATACAGTCAAACTAACTTTTTGTTTAGAGAATATGACTTCATAGTCACCAATATTTCTGATAAACTAATATCTGTTGTATGGTACATCAATTGTATGGTACATCAATCCTGGCCAACCATATTCCAGGCAAACATCATTGCAGTGGTTGCGAAGTTCCCCGGAGGTGACGACGTTACCCACGAAATCATTGCACCGAGTAGCGAGGTAGCGAGAGGGGGCCGCGCGTGAGATTGTTTGTGTTGTAGTTATTCTCTTGATGATATGGTTTACTGAAAATAAATAAAAAAAATAAATAAAAAAATAAATGTTCTCGAATAAATATGATGGGAGGTTGATTAATATGATGGAAAGTTGGTTAATGAAGATAGTAACTTATATAACGATGGTAGTTGGTGGGAAATCTTGAATAAATGTGATGGGAATCTTTCAGTAAATAAGATAGGACCTGATTTAATGGAAACTACTCTTCATAGTAATGGTAGAAACCGGAATACTAGTAATAGACTTGAATATGTATGTCAGAGGATTGGTATAAGGTAAGTTACCAATGTTTCCTAGAGGATAACTGATAGTAAACCTATCAGTTACTAGTATTAGGGGAATTGCCAAAGGTTCATAACTAATTGTGATGGTTCGACGATTTGAACCGTAGATCAATATCTGAGGGCTAGAATACTGTAATATTTGCATGAGGGCCTATTGGGTTACTGTAGGTACGAGAAATGGGCGGAGCCGGTTCGGTAGAAAGCCCTGGTATCAAGTCCTCAAAGTTAGCTTTATCTGGCAAGTAATTCAAATACTCGCGCTGTTCCTCAAGAGGGTTTATTTCTTTTAATTCGCAACCTATTCCTAGCCTTTTATCTATGTACAATATAATTTCGGAAGGGGAAGGGTTAACAACATGACAAACATGACTAACGGCGTCAACGTCAGGTTTTACAAGACATCTGCCTATCATGTACATGTCAATATTATCTTCCTTATAATCTTCAAGGAGATACTCTTTACCAAATCGGAATTTATTGTCCAGAACTCGAACTTTCAGCATTATTTCAGTTCTGGGCGGGACTATTGTAGTGCTTTCGGCAACTACAGTTACAGAAAAATATTTGACCTCTTCGTTATCTACTGTGGGGACGCGCACATGATTTATGATTGCCATATTATATTATAAAACAATTAAGTTGTTATCGTTAAAACTTACTTCCTGTAAAAGAAGGTCAGAGAAACGGTACAGTCGACATGGGGACCAATCGTAGAGTTAAGATAATATGCATTGGGATGATCGGCAATCCAAAACGGCTTATTCTGTGTGATCCCTCTAAGTTTATTTCAATATGCTTTGTGACTTTTTGAATTTAATGGTCCGGATGTGTTCTTGATAGTTGGTGAAGTGATTTGTTGTCTTCAGTTTAACAGCTAGCATGTCGCACTTCAGCCTCAAACTGGATGATTCGAGTTCCAGCCATTGCAGGTGGCTTCCATCTTCGGGTGCACGAGAGATTTCCGTGAGGATGGAGTCGAATCGGGTGACCAGGTTTGGTATTTCTTCGCGACTCAGATGGAATCCTCTCAAAGAGTTTTCCAGCCGTTCCATTGTCCGATCTGGGGTTGGGAGCAGCCGGTTCAAGGGGTTACGGGCTTTCTGTGATTCCAGCTTCGCTAGTATGGCTGTAGACATTCGAAAGACTATTTTACTTGAGCAATGTGCTTTATTTATGAAAACACAGAAAAAATATGTTAGGAATAAAATAGCAAATGAAATAATATATAAGTAACAAATTCAATGCATGAATAGAAGTTAGGTCTGTAAAGTTAAAAGTGAAATATTAGCCAAGAAGAATGAAACCAAAATAAATAAAAGTAATAAAGTAATGAGTGTTATGTATGATTGGCATAGAACAAATGAGTTTTGTTTGGCTACGGCTAGGTAAGTGGGCGGGGCAACCGCAAGGCCAGTCTGTTTAAGTCACCGTTTCTACAAATGTCTTACTATCTAATAACTGGGGAAAAGACAGTTTGCGACGAAAAAAGGGACAATTTGCGACAACGATTGTACTACCGCTAATTAAATAATTTTGAAACTGTAGGAACTATACATGCGACTGCACTACTAACAATGTAATGAGTTTTGGCAAGTTTTCAAGTATCGCACAAAAGGGAGATGTAAGAATAAGTTTGAAATGCAAAGTTTAACGAAAAATTCAAGCGGAGGTGCTTTGGCTTTTAATACTCTACACTCCCTGGCTTTTGGAATAGTTTGGAACTATATGTTCATTTAAGCTTTCATGTATAGTTACTCGATACAGTTATAGCACCTAAACCCGCGGTAACCAATTTGAATAATGAAGTAATTCATATTTCTACATCTCACTTTTGTGGGATACTTGAAAACTTACCAAAACTCTTTATATTGTTAGTACTGCAGTCACATATACTGTTCCTACAGTTTCAAAACTATTTAATTAGCGGTTGTACAATCCCTTGTCCTAATAACTGTTGTACCCCAATGTATGTAACCAATATTTTCCGCATACTCTTCATCATGTTTAGCTACAATGGCTACTTTTCGATCTTGGACCAATTAAAATAAGTTTCTTACGAACTAGAAAAAGTAGCTTAACGTTATGATTTAAAGTAATTTGTATATAAACAACTAAGAGACAGAGATTTGATAACAAGGACCAACAATTTTATATATTAATTGGATTATTAAAAACTGTATGAAATAATAGGCTAAGATGTCGGGGTGCAAATTTTTGTGTTCTTACATTGTCAAGGTTACTACGATATCACATGTCTGGGATGGGGTGGCGACTTGCCTCAGCGGGTGTTCACCGCAATTGGTCGCCGTCTCTTTTTGATATTGTCCGAACACACACCGTTATTTAATTTTATTTTGAGAAATTTAAATATTTTACTATTTTTATAATTCTTTTATATCTAAATAATTCTATCTTTTCATTGAGATAAATAGCTGTCCGACTTAGCGAATTAGAGCTAGCAAATCTTTTATACGTTTAATTTGTTAATTGGTTCAATGAATTAAAGATTATTAGTATTATTTTAATTATACTTTATACTTTATACTTTAATTAACTAATATAGTAATACTTTTTATTTTACACTATTAATACTGCTTGGTGTCACCTCAAATGTGACACTAGTTTATTTAGACTGAGATTTTGTAATATAATAATATGCTTTAACAAAAAGTTTTTTGATGTTTGGGAGCGCGAACAAATTAGTTTTCTATGATTACATTGTTACCCACCAATTTCTACATGGTCTTGACTTCATGAAGAAATTAGAAAGTACTTAGTATTAACGATACATATTCTTTTAGATAACACAAGAAGTATGTTTATTAAATGAACTTGGATTCATCCATTGCGATATAAAGCATCAAAACGTTCTTGTCCGTAACACAAAAGCTTAAGAGAGGTGAATTAGGTTTTAATTGACGTTTGGAACCCCTGCTTCTTACTCTGTCGACTCCTATAGTATAGCATGTATGGCGTATGAGTTATACACAGGAGAATATCTTAACCCGGCAGATACGGAAGCAGCGGCTATGCAGTAATAATGTCCACTAAATATAATTTATGTTTTTATGTTTTTATGTTTATTCCAGGGCCAGACCTTCACCTCCCCCGTAGCCCTACCAGCCAGGCCAAGCCCCCGCGAAGCAGCGGCTGTGCCTGGTATATTTAATAACTGGAGTTTTAGAAAAGTGTGCGTCAATTTTTTAGATTTTGGCAGCTTAAATAGAAATCCTAGACCTTGTATCAAGATGATACAAACCTACAGTTTGTTGATATCTCCTGTTGTTGCAAACTCACTTTCTTAATAATTTTTGTAATAAAATTAACGGAGGCTGTTTCCGAGTTCGAAAGGCGAACATCTGGCTCGATAACTGCCTCAACTCCAGGAGAAACAACATTAGTCGTTCTGGGAACTCGGCCTAATTCCCCCAGACCTCTATCAACTACAGGCACACCGACAACCTCATTTTGTTCAGCATCTGATTCGCTTGTATCAGTGTCAACCATATTCAATCCTTGCTGATACTAAAAATAGTTATGAAAGTTCAATATTACATGAAATAATACCTGTTATCTATTCGCAGGCATTCTCTATTTTCTAATCATCTGCTCACTCTAATCTATCTGCTGAACCTCTATTCCAATTATCTGTTCTCTATCATCTAGGCGATAACTTCTTTCAATTCGCCATGGAAGTGGGTGCTGTGGTACGGGACAAAACTCCGGGTGTCGAATCAGTTCTCCTTCTTTAATTTAAACGTATGAAAATTGTCAATCTTTATTGTATTGTATATAACTCTAACCCTTCTATAACGGAATAGAGGTTCAGTGGTTATCTATATATTCGCTTGCTACTTACAATGCCACAATTAAGAAACTCGTGGCAGGGGTTGAAACGGAGGCGGGCCATAAAGAAGAGAGAACAGGCGACTAACCGGTTGGCAAACCGCCACAGTTTGCGGGGCAAAAAGAGAAAAAGAAATTTAGGAAAAAGGGGTATAAAAAATAAAGTTGACGGCTAAAATGAATGGTAGGTTAAAGCACAATATAACAAAAAACTGCTTAGAAACAAAACATAATTGGGTATTTGGGAAAGTTAAAAGAAAGTCAAGTAACACAGATAATGTAGACACGATCTTAGATAAACTTTAGCAAATTAAAAATAAAATGAGCTATAAAATGAGGAGAGAAACCAGTGGTATTACAGTGAACAGTAAGGAAAAGAAGAATGACCTTATTGTTCCCAAACATAAAATATGAAAAGGACATGAGACATCACCTCTACCGGGGTGATTAATAGATTTATCCGGTTTGAGATAACTAATAAGAAGGCACAAATGGGACATGGAAAACTGGCCTTAGGATAAGAAAATTTGTTCACCGAGCAAGCCATGTTCTTACATAACAATGTTTTAGAAGGTTTACGAATAAGAGATAAAACTGAAGTTAAAATGATATTTCAAAAGATAGATGGAGGATCATTACAAAACTAACTGCGAGGAATTTGGACGGGCGGGAAGCCGGTTGGCAAAACCGCCACACCTTCTTATTTCAATTGGTTGGGTGCCTCTACTAATTCTTGGTCTTCATCAATATGAATCGTCCTACTCAGGCAATATAGACTCAAACGCGTACCCTAGACAAATTCGAACATTCTTTACGCCGCACTTTGTGCACGGTGGCGGCAGAATCGATTTTGACTGTAGAAAAGGACTTATTATGTAAACTACCATAGTGGATAGCTCAAGTATACAGAAACGCCATAGAACAAAGTGTTTTATATAGGAAAACACAAACAAATAACAAAATAACACAAGAAATAACGTGAATATAAACAATTTATAAAACAATGCTAAATAAGAATGTTAATATATAAAACTGTTTAATATCCAACTATACGCCATGGCTCAATTTGGTCGCGTTTTCAGTTGAATGCATGCTAATACAATATTGTATACATGAATGGGAGCTTCTTGAGTCTAAATAATAGACAATAGAATGCAAGGAAAGGGGCAGAGCCCGGCAACACAAAACGCGGTTTAAACCACTTTCTCTTCTACGTTCTTTTTTTCTGTTCTAAAATACTCGGTGAAATGCCTAATCATTCACATGCACCATCAGCTGAGAACAGATGTTCCAAGCAGAGCTTAGAAAAACATCGTTGGATAAGGAGCAGACAATATCGGTACCAGGATTTGCAAGATCTTATTTCCATTCTTATTTCTCTTTAAGAAGTAGTGGTTATGGAGTCTACAGGTGTTTGGAGGATTCAGAATAGATGGATACTTGGAAGGTTTGTTGAGCTTACAAGGGAATGGTCAGTACACAAAGTTGCCACTCAACAATCAGTCGATTCAAGTCGATAGAGGTTGGAAAAAGAAACGTTTTGATATTTTTTCTAGCTGCTGCGGATGTCGCAGTTCCAAGAAAACCGGACTTGAACTGTTGTACGCTTGCTTAGTTAAGCTATGTTTTAAGCTATTTCAGGGCATGTCCACTACTCCAAGATAAGCTTTGTTTTAACAAAATCTTGAAAAAAAGACTATGTCAATGATTCCCATCCCCACCGATTGACAAGATCGGACCTGAAAGTTGTTAGGAACTACCGTATCTACCAGAATAATGACAAGTTTAATAACGCGGAAGAATCCAAAAAAAGTTTGAAATATGAATAAATGTTTACAATATATAAGTTTTTGCGACCCATATATTTGTAATTTATATGAGCTTTCAACTGATTGTTAGCTTAAAATATAGGCTAGAAATGAGCTTCGGCTAACAATAAGGTATTGAGTGAAAATTATAAAAGCTTTATCGGGGGAACTATTTTGAAAGATTTAATTTAAGTATTTTTATAAGAGTATTTTAAGTTTAAAACCCAATCCGGGAAGAGATAAACTAACCAAGTGAAAATGTTTAAAAAAAGAAGCATAGGTTGTGATTGATATAGTTCAATCCATATTTATATTTATATTTATATTCTGCCAATCCAGCATAACTTTCTTTCAACCTTATTTCACATTTAACAAATTGTAAATTTATTGAACTTCGCCAACACAATTTAGACCGAAAAATGTTGAAAAAAGAAACACTGTAAAATCTATAATCAATTTGCAGTCAAGTCATGGATAAACACGGTCGCCAGCATTTCGATCCAAATATAGACGGATAACAACATCTGATCTGGTGGGAATTTTTATCTAAAAAAATAGCTGTCAGGTCATGGATTTAATGTATTATTCATTATGCCATTGATGTCAACCAAAAACAGTAAGCTTACAAAAAATGCGGTATCAAACTTGGATTTAAATTAAGGAAACGTACGCAATTTATTCCTTTTAAAATAATATTCTGGAATCCGAAACCTAGTTTAAGATGTTTTCTGAATTAAAACCGGATAGTTTTGTATAATATAGTCAGATTCAAAAGTAATAAAGCCGTGTATGCTGCGTATTTCGTTATTTTTAACACTGCACCTGGTGGCATTCTGGGCGCGCGATATCAGCAGAGTGCAAGCTTTGCAAATTTTTGAATCTGACTGTATTAATTCATATAACTCACTCTACATATATCGTACGGTACGTTTATGCCAAGAAAACCATGAGGATGTGTTATAGTGGTGAGAATACATTCGAATCCATTCATAGAATTTAGACGTTCGATCAATTCCGCAGACAAGTTTCCCAGTGAATGTAGAGACATATTCCAAGTCTGATAAGCAAAATTTCTATTTTTGTGGAATTCCTAAAACGTATTCATATAACAGACTACACGCTAGTTTTTCGGATACCTGGATGAATTTCAAACACTCCAAGGCAGTGAGCTTGGTCGGTAGAAGGTTGTATCCGAAAAGCGAAAAATTCTCACAATTTTTGACAACTTTGTTTAGAAATTCTTCATCAACCCTTGACAGTACAGGCGAACCATTGTTACGATTGTACCGTATTGCAAGATTCTTCCACTTACGGCGTCCTAGTATCTAGAAACATAATTAAAATGAGTGAAGCCAAGATTTTGACAAATACATAGAAGTGCTAGAAATCTGGCCCTTTATGCGTTTTTGGGACTGCGGACATTTGGCTCTCATTTGTATTAGAGCGCGTTCTGCGTCAAAGTGAAACTATATGAATGGGAGCGATAGTGATTTGGAGGTTCGAGTGTAATAAATAACTGATATTTGACATTCATTATTCTACTAACCTGTGTATTGCAGAGTATATCAGCGTCATTTAATCCAGTAGACTCAAAACTATGAAGTTTCTTACAATTAAGAAAGATATTTAACAAGATTTCGTTTGAATACATATTTGAGTTTAACAGATTGAAAACAAGTGATTCAGTGTTTCTGAAATACAACCGAATTTAATGCACAATAACTACGCTGCACAATAATATATATATATATATATATATATATATATATGTATATATATAACTATATAACTAGATGGAGTCTAATATGTAATATGTTCTCGGTTTTGTTCTACTATTACTTGTGCACAGAAGTCACATTTACCGCATACAAAACTGCAAAATATCATTCATCTGAATTTACCTGTAACATTGTTTTTCCTTGTTTATAAGACTGATCAGTTGGTTTGCCTTTGGCACAGCGGAAACAAAAATGCAGAAGGAGTTTTGAACCTGAAGGACGAATAATTTGGTCTCACATATACATCAGAGCTGCACGGAAGTGTCACTCACGTAAGTTGACTTACGTAAGTGTTCCGTAAGTGACCCACTTCCGTAAGAAGACGGAAGTAGTTTTCCACTTACGTA
>JAQGAV010004188.1:0-10812 GCA_034691345.1 Phasmarhabditis papillosa | reverse complement strand
TTAGTTGAATAGGTGGCGCGGTTTGAATCGTTATTGCCTAAACCGGTTAACCGAAAAACCGGTTTTTTTATATTCTACCTCAACTGGTTAACCGAAAAACCGGTTTTTTTAATATTTTGCCTAAACCGGTTAACCGATAAACCGGTTTGTTTTCAAAATCCGAACCGAAACCCCACCCTACTCTAGAGCCCTAGCATAGTGTGGTTTCGATTGGTGGGGACCAGAGCTGTTAATCTGGCCTGGCCTCATATTTTCCAGTTTTCACAGGCCAGCAAAAGCCAGCTTGTCTTTGCCACGCCCCCAAAATCGATATTTTCACACTTTTTTGTGAATTTTTGAATGTTATTCGGTATATAAAAGTAATATGTAATCATTATACCACTACACAATGAATGGTCAGATACAATTTGCAAAAATTATGCCTCGGACGGGATCGAACCCTGACTTCTTGCTTGATAACTTCATGTAACAGTATGACAAAGCTGGCCGCTGCTGGCCTGGCCCGGCCTGAGGTTTTTGGTCAGGCCAGGCCAGGCCAGATTAACAGCTCTGGTGGGGACGGCTTCGCGTCCTTCCCCTGTGAGATAGAAGCATTTATTCAGAGAGGCTTTGTTTTGTAACCATGTTAGAACCTTTGATTTGAATCTATTTATATTAGCATAAATTAATACAACTTCTAGTTTTATACCCTACCTTATCTGAATAAGACATGTACATTCGTTTTAATAAATAAAATAACTATTATATTATATTGCCTCAAGAAATGTTATTAAGATTTAAGTCAGGGCGTGATGTCGACGTATTTTGTTTAACGTCTATAATTGTATGTTAGCAAATCGAACACTTGAAATAAAAGAACTAATTTTACCTGAATTATTTTTGTTTTAACATATTTTTAAACTCTTTTTTTTCAGAAATAATGAATTTTTCCGATCTGCCAAACGAGTTACTTCTTAATATTTTTCAACGTGTTGGTCAGGTTGATCTAAGAAGTTTGATGATGGTTAACAGAAGATTCAATGCAATTATAAAGAAGAAAGAATTCAAGTTGTTAAAAACTGTATTCAAACAAATCACGTAAGTTGTTATAGTCCATTCACTTAACGGTACAAACCTGCCGGCTCTAGACGAGGCCTCGTCCCGCGGCTCGTGAAATTTCCACACCCCGTTCTTATGTTCAGGACAATAAGAGTTTATAATTTTCTGAGTAACGATAGCCCTTCCAAATGGGAAAATAACGGGATGTCAAATGTTTTAGTCTAGAATTTGTTAGACACTATTGATATTGATCGGCACCGAAAAGGCTATCTTTTAATTTTGGTACAAAGATTAACAGATTCGTAAAAAATTGCAAGTATCTAATTTTCTTTCAGGGTTAAATCCACATGGACAAAATCTGTTTCTCTTAGAGCAGTGGCCACAATTGGAGAGCAGGAGTTCAAAAAAGTGGCAAAATTCCCGGCTCGAACTTTTGAAAATGAATTAAAGAAGTTTTTTAATTTGGAAAAGGTAAGAATAATATCTCGTCTACTTAAGGATTGTTATATATACAATTATGTTACAAACTGTAGCATTATTTTATAAAATATTTATTTATAAAGTGGATTGATCTCTGATTCAATTACACTGTATGCACTGCAATTAGAATTGACCTCTCAGCTAGAGGCATGGGTTTGGATCAGGCAGACCGAAAACTAAGACACCCTTAATATACACGTACCTGGGAACGGACCGACCCTGGAATAGCTTCTAATGAAACTATGTAACACGAAATAGTTCCCGGATGTCAGTATGACAGTCTACCAGAAAGTCGGTTCGAAACCAGGTTACCTCAGCTGGTCCAGGTCGTTTTGCCGAAAGAAGCTCGACTGTGGTCGGCTTTGTTAAATTCACAAACACTCTTTTTTATATTAAAATAGCTCATTATAGTTGGGCACAATAGAAGTTCTTAATGTGGATGTTTCTGCGGCACCGGAGAACTTTGATTTTCTAGAATTGTGCAATCTGTTAGAGATAAGCTTGAGGTTTGTCTTTTTCTATATGAACTTATATAAATTGTATATAATAACAATCTCTTACTTTTTTAGTCATCTGGAATCGTACATTCCTCGAAAGAAGACTCAGCTATCGCTGGAATTCCTAACAGATGAGCATTTGGACAGAATTTTCAATCTGAATTATGGGAGGATTTGTTTTGATCGCTGTTATACTAACTTTACTATAGAAAAGATTGATGAAATTATTAAGGTTTGTTATTTCAATATACTTTTCAGCGCAGCAGAGTCTTTTCGTAGCATTATTTAGCCTAGTGTGAACTCTGTTGCGAGGCAATCTCGTGGTTCGGAAGTTCAGGTGATAGAATGCCAAACTAGATTTTAGCGAAAGAGTCATAGGGGCTTTCCATAACCTAACGCTTTCTGATCTAATCCAAGTCCCCTCAAATCCTACTGAGCATAACAAAGGTAAAGGTGTAAGATTTATATACCAGAAGAACAAGATCGTGAACAATATAAATCCCGAAATATATCCGAACTAGAGCGACATGGATTTTGTATTGATCGCCTGCCACACTGAGGGTGCGCAATTCTTGAGGTATATGGCGTTGAAATCCATAATTGCCTGCGATACTGTATGTTTGCAGCGGGACCCAGCCGGTGTAGATGTTGCTGGAAACTGTCCGAAACACTTGCGTAAAACATGCAAGTTTGTAGCACAATACTTATATTATTATATTAGTCGTAGGTCCCGTAAAAGTGGAACTTTTACAGGACCTTCGTAAAAGACCACGACTGCCAAGCATAGACGACTTTTTTTTTAGTGAAAATAGTTGATATATATCTAGTAGGCTTCTTGTCAAAACACTGCAGTTTATATATATTGTAAACAAACAATCAGAGCCATAACTAAATTACCACTCTTCAGGATGTCTACAACAGAACGGACCCTCTTCACTATGATTTTGGTATAATTAGTCGTCCTGATGACAAACAAGATGCTTTCTTCGATTTGTTCAACTTAACAATGTGCAAATTCAAATCGAAATCCCTCTATAGCCAGAACGACGGCTATGGAATTAAATTCGAACATAATGATACATTCATAAAATTAGAATTGAATCTATTGCATACTACTGAATAGTTGATTTACATTTATGAATTGTTAGCTTTGTCAAGAATAAACGATCTTTCTGTTTGTTTTATGAACATTTAAATAATTGACAAAAATATAGGCACGAAGTGGGTTTCGAACCCACTCACCCATACGAGTAGTCTACGGAAGAATCTCATATAAGCCCAGGCTGCGAGTATTGCGCCCCAGTGATAATCATCAAAATTCGAAAAGTATTGCAATATCTTTAAACACATTTTTCTTTGGGTAGCAAAAACATATTGTTTTGTTTAAAATATAGTCAGCGCCAAGAGTAATAATGGAGTGTAAAGAATTCAACGCTCGTCTGTGCCCCTTTTGCGAGCACCGCGCCAGCATCTTAGCGGCTACTCTCCGTTCAATATTGTACTTTGCAAGTATGCGCGTGTAAATTGTCTACATGTGCGATGTTAAAAATCCTAAAAATACGCAAGTAACACTACATTATTACTCTTGGCGCTGACCATAGCTGAAATATAAGATCTACACTATAATTTTACAAGAAATCAGCAAAATCAAAAAGGAAGGAACACATCGAGGTTTCTTTTTTCGAGTGTACGCAACTCGGCCACCCGGACCTGTTTCACTCTGTCTATAATGTTAACAAAATACTTTTGTCACTGTATTTTATGAATAATTTGCAAAAATGTCTGCACGAAGTGGGATTCGAACCCACGCACCCATACGAGTACCAGAACACTCAGCCTGCAATCTCGCAGTAAGCAGTCGCTTGAGTCTGGCGCCTTAGACCACTCGGCCATCCGTGCCTGAGGGCTATACTATTAGTATTGTATTAGTTCGCTATGAAAGAAAATCATTCATTAGAACTTTATAAGATGCAACTTATATTCATTAAATAACTAAATAAACATAGTTATATATATATATATATATATATTTATTCATTTATTTTAGAATTAACGTAATAACCTCTCTCCAATATATGTTTAAATTATTTCCGATTTCGATTACAAATTTCTCGGGCCGGTCCATGCCTGAACCAATTTTTTAGTCGTTTACCCCACCCGGGCCTGGTTTTTCACGCTGGAGAGGCCCGTTCCCACATTCGATTGCTACCCAAATGTTTAAGACCAATTTGACCTCCCCTTCTCTGTCAAAACTATGCAATATTTTATAATCTTCGCATTCCTTATTCATTCCCCCCCCCCCCTCAGTATTCTAAATTTCATTACCTAACCGCTGGAATTTGTTTTCCATTCCGGCTAAAATTAACCAATGTACTCAGTTCTCTGAATAGATTTGTAAAAATAGAAAGTTCACAAGAATATAACGTAGTCAACCAGCAGCTGGGAAAACTTTGTAAATTGAATATACATTTCATATAATAGAAATCTTGAAGCATTGTCTGATAAAAAATTTACCACAAATTATTGACCTTTTAAGGACAGAAGAAATAATATTTAGTTGAATGGCTATAAATTCATCAGTGGCTGAGTTCATTATGCTACTATCGCAAATACAAAAAGTCACTGATGATTCTTGATAAAGGGCTGAAGTTTCTTCAATGCTTCGTTTCTGATATATTTTACTTATTTTAACCGCACTGACAGAGCTTAAATTCAACCTCTTGGAAGCCTCCAGATGCTGGCGCGATGCTCGCAAAAGGGGCTCGCAAAAGGTTTATATGATATAACTTCGATATAGACTATTCAAATTCTTTGAAACATTTACTCCAACACAATTAGAATCGCAAAAAACGGAGAATTCAGAAAATGAAAGCGGCAACGTTCAGAATCTACGTTTTCTTCTTTGGCACCGATGGGGATCGTCTGACTCTCTTTGTTGTCTTCTCAATACGTTTAGCGGGATTCTCAGCCGTACAACTTCGTTGATGAACTTCCAGACGATCTTCCTGAAAGATTTGAATAAAAGATGTATAGTCAGATTCGAGAGCTATAATGGAGTGTTAAAAAAAGAATCTCATTGAAAATGGCTCTGAAAGTGGTCGAAAACCGAAAATATACGCAAAATTTCCTTAAAATACGCAAGTAACATTCCATTATTCATCTTGAATCACACTGTATTAGGAACACTGTATTGATTATTATCAGCATACTGTAAAGTCCAGAAGCTAGCCACACTGTGAAGTGAATACTATGAAACTTATATACAGTCTGTTTTCAAAACTACGGTCCGCGCGCCGTTGCAGAGATGGGCAGCTGGCGCGTAAATTAATTTAATTTATCGCTGAGGGCTGATGAGTCTACGGAACATTTTGGTATTTTTCATGTTTTATTTGCTTGTTTTATATAACTGTATAATCACAACCCTCCATTCTATCACAACTTTGAATGTGAAGCGACTGTTAGCCTTAGGAACGCACATCAGTTATCATCGATCAATTAATAAATTAATAAATTAATTTTTATTTTTATTGCCTACTCCAAACTTCCTTCCACAATGTTCGCACTGTACTTGCAACTTCTGCGCATTTTCCCAGAATATCTCGTTAGTTGCCTCCAAATCAACTTGGCCATCTGAAATAATTATTATTAAGTGATTATTTATTGCGAAACTAGAAAGGAGCCGTCTCTGCTTAGAAGATTCCGGAATGAATGGCCGAAACCCTGCATCGAGGAAATCTACTATTACTGTGATACGAGTGATACAGGAAAATAATTTTTTAAATGAAATATCGGTAGAATGGGAGCCTTTTCTTTAAAAGCCTCTATCCACTATACTGAGCTGGATACCTAGTTCTTGATATAAATTATAAGTAAAAAATAATCTTAAAAGCCGTGTTTTCCTACCTGATCCAACAACAGCCTTTGGCTTAACAGGAGCTTGTCTTCTCTTACTTTTTGGTAGTTTATCATTCTCAATATTCCATTTTATGAGACATTGGGGTTCATGAATGGCTAAATAATAGTATAGAGTTATCGTTGTCAGCTTTTTCTTTCCAAGTATAGTCTGTTCTGTGAGCTGTTTTACCAGCGCAGCATGGGTGTATAAAAATGAATATAAAAATGAGAATTGGTGGATTGGGAGCCTTTTCTTCAAAATTACAGAGATGTTGCCCCAGAAAGCTAGCTCTTGAAACAGACTATATTATATTTGTTTGTTACTTGAATGAAACTATCAAATGCAAGGTTGCCAATTTGCAGAGTCTAGAGTAAATGTTTCAAAGTTGTTCATTACCGCTACAAAGTTCTGAGGATCACTGGCTTCAGTCATATCAAATAAGTTTCACTAACTCTCATGTATAGTCTCTAATAAGAGCTAGATTCCGATCGCATTATCCTAGGAACCAGCGGCCTTATAAAATGAACGGAAAATCGGTGCTTTGGGATCCGTTTCTTCAAAAGTACATTCATTGTCTCTAAAACCGCATTTCTTCAGGATACTACGCTGGAAACCTATCTCTTGCAATAGACTATATCAGTTGCTAAATAAGCTACAAAACTCACAAATACTCTTCGATCCAAATTGTCTTCCACAAATGTAGCAGAAGTATGAAGGAGCTACGCGGGGTTGACGTGGCGGCCCGGGGTTGAAGTTATTCTGAAACAATTAGTTTATGGGAATATTCTTAATAGTTTTATTTTTAAAATAAGTTAATAAGAAGATTTAATTCCTGATTGTGTTCACCAATAAATATAAAATTCGCACTCTTATTACAGCTAACAATACCCAAACAATCACAGAAAATCATAAGATTGCACATTCTTGGTAAAAAGTGAACTACTTCTGCTTTATCTATTAGTTGTATGGATTTAGGCTTTTCATTGCTAGAGACTAGGTTATAGTACTTTTAGAAAGAATAACATGATAAATCAATATACGGTGCACCACAAATCTGCGGGGGGCACTTTTTGAAAATCTCAGCGGACCGCGGTGATGCATCTTTAACGGCTTTTTAGTTCAATCCTATATAATTAAAGTTCTACCGTGTCTTCGTTCGTTCGTTCGTGTCATGTCATCATTTGCCAAGTGATCATTTGACTTTTTTGTTTCTTAACCGATTTAGCTCCAATTTGGTATGGGAGTAGAAACTGGGGCAAAAACAGGATTCTGAAAGTTTGATACAAAAATATGCATTCTAAGCGGAGTTATAGTCATCCGAAATCCGGATTATTCTGCGCATCAACTCTTAAAAGTAGCGATACGCAGTGAAACATTGCTAATTTTCAATGGCGTTTCAGTTACTATTTTTCAACCAAACGCTACTGAAATTGGGTAACTGCTTTTAGTATTTCATTATTATTTGTTGTCTAATCTTCTTTGTTATGGGTGTTTCTATTTTTTGTTTGAATGTTTAATATGTTTTTTTGTATTTACATTATGATATTCTCTTTTTAATGAAAGGATTGAAAATTTAAATTCAATTGCATACTAGGTATGCGCAACATAAACATGATTTAATAATAATGATCCGTACAATTAGCTCTATTTTCTGAAATTAGCATGAACAACCCATGTCTAGGTACCTTTAAATATGTTTTTTAGACTCTTTGCCTTTTCCAAAATAAGATCTCGAAATATTTCAATAACTAGAACCCTTTCAAAAATTGATAAATTAATTAGTTCATATTGAGTACAGGTTTAAATTTTGTTTATAAGATCTTCTATTATGGTTTTCGAGTAATGCTAGAATAATTATTTTTCCGAGTTTTGATTTTTTAAGGAAATCTGACTCGAAATATTGGACAAACTTGACTTGCAAAAGAAACCTATTTTAATTTTAAGCTCTACTTATTATAGGACCAAGCTCTAACTCTAAAATACTACGTCTTTCGAACATTCATTAGAGTATTCAAGTTTTCAGTCTCGATAACCTTTTTTCTAACATTTTCAAAAGTAGTTCACTTTACTGGAAAGCGTGACGCCAGACAGGCAGTTTATAACATTAAATTAATACATTTCGAAAGAGTTTTAATTAAGATTAAACCTATTAAAACGTAATATATTACATTTAACATGAGCTATTTATTATTATGTCTAATAATAAGGCGTTCTACAAATATGTAAGAAAATGGGCGCGTCTTTGATTTTCCTAAAGAAATTTAACAATGAGAAAATTCTATGTTTTTAAGCATGCAAAATATACGCTGAATGTCTTTTCGCCGATTTTCTTAATCACTGGCCAGTTGGTCTAACTTATTATCTATGGGGCTTTCCTTATTTTCGAAAACTATACTTATAGATTGGTAGTATTAAGCGTATGTAATGAAGTATCGGGTATTTTATATATATCAAACTTAAACACATGGAAGATCTGCTTAACTTCAAAACTTTTTTTAAAAAAGCATTTATTGACCTGTAATCGCACGTATCACACAATAATCACAATAATTACGTAAAAATAAGACTCAACTAAAACTTTTTAGTTGAGTCTTATTTTTTCAACTGGGTGCAAAGGTCTTCTGAGGTATTTTTATCATCTTTATAGCTGCTTACAAAACTCAAACACTTTAAGTAGATATCAACTGGCCACGGCGACTGTGTCACCGTAATCAACCTTTCCTACCATTTCCTTTATGAGGAACAAAGAAACCAAAAACAGATACAAAGAATCTTTATTAACATAAGGTTTCTAGGTTTCCCTCCAGGCAGAATGATCAGCGATTAGATTTTCTGTGAGAAACTTTATTTTCCGTATGCCTTAGCCTAATGTAGTTTTAACGTAGATGTAAAGCAGCAATGTGGAACTATGAAAGATTTATCTCAATCATTTTATCATTTGAAATTCGTACTGAAGCATACAGCATTTGAAAAACATATTGGTAAGCTATAAATTAGTAATATTAACTGTGTACGCGATTAAGTTTCCCACTAAAGAAATCCAAACAAAAAAGCAAATATTAGGCTTAGGTACATGGAAGATAGCTTTTTCTTCCACAAAATCTAATCACTGGCTATTTTGCCCTGGATGGTAACTTAGAAACCCTATGTAATAAAGCTTCATTGTATCTGCTTTTCTTTTCTTTGTTTCTCATGACGAAAGGGTAGGAAAGGTTCATTATGGAGCTTTCCCAAACGGCGACACAGTCGCCGTAGGCGGCTGGTAAAACAGTAAAGTCAAAAAAATTAAATGTCATTCTGCCATTACGTTTGCTTGAACAACTTCTTATGTTTTCGAAACTTTCAAAGCGCAAATTGTTGCAAAACATAACAATATTACCCCAGTACATATTCCTGTCATTTATAGTTCCATGAAACATTTACTTTCGAACATTTAGCTACTCCTCGGCAAAAAGGACTTCCCCTTGTTCATTCATTCTTAATAAAGCCAATTCTGCAGAGAACAGCTATTAATAGATGAAGTTGGAACGACTTTCATGAAAGAGGACCGGAAATTTTGAGCGCCCGTTTCGAATGTCAGGAAATGAGCATCTCACGTTTTAAGAAATGTTGTGAACCTTTGAGATAGAACCAAACACTAAGATATAGTCCGATTCAGACCTCTCATCGGGCCGGGCCAGCAAAAGCCCGGCCCGATCGGGACTTTCACAAAAATCTCATAACAAATTTCGTCATTTTTCACAATTTTTCACCAAAATTTTATAAAAATCTCAACAAAAAAAATCAGAAATGACAATACACTGAAAATGGCTCTGAAAGTATTCGAAAACCGAAATATACAAAATTTCCTTAAAATACACAATAAACACTCTATTATTCATCTTGAATATATTAGGAACATATAGTCTGTCTTCAACCTACGGTCCGCGCCCCGTTGCAGAGATGAGCAGATGAGGCAGTAAAGAACATTTTGAATATTTTACATGTTTTATTTACTTGTTTTATATAATTGTATAATCACAACCTTCGATTCTATCATAAATTAAAATGATAAACGACTGTTAGCCTTAAGAACGCACATCAATCCTCAACGATCAATTAAATTAATTTACGCGCCCGCTGCCCTTCTTTGCAACGGCGCGCGGACAGCAGATTTGAAGGCAGACTATAGTTGAAGACCTATTCTCAATTTTAAAGGAAATTGTTTGCATAAGCTTCTTTTATAGATGTAGCCCACAGCGGGTATAACTGTTTTCACATAATTAAAATCAAAGTATTAATAATTTTAATTAACAAATACAATAAAATTACAAAAGAAAACATAATAATTAAAAATTTGCAAGTCAATTTTGGGTGTAACGTGCCTTTAAAAGGATATTGTTGCATAAGTTTAGTTTTACTTTTATAGAGGTAGCCGATCCACGCATAACTGTTTTCACGAAAGTTTACTTGGTAAGAGTGTAGCTGAAGCATTTACTTTTGGCGCAAATAATGAGGTTCCTCAAACCATGGATGTGAACATATTTCTAAAGACTACAAATTTTCAACTTTTCCAGATCTTTTGCAGACAATAACGTTTTATAGCACAAAAGCTTCTGTGGGGAAAGTTTTTATATAATATTTAGTCGCAGTTGAAGCAAAATATTGTTGAAAATATGCTTGAATAGTCCGGAAAAAAGAATACCAAATGAACGGGGGGCCGGTCCATTGAGTTACCATGCCTGCCTGCCTTTAACAAGATATCTAATCCGCGTTCATAATGGTTTATATTTTAAAAAAAATTAAGATTGATAATAGATAAATAGCTTGTAAGTGAACCAAGAATTTGGAAAGAAAGCATCAACAATCAGATAGATATAATATTGAGTATTGAATGAATATTAATATTATAATAAGCAAACA
>JAQGAV010004187.1:0-10813 GCA_034691345.1 Phasmarhabditis papillosa | reverse complement strand
TTTAGTAGAATTAAGAGGGAATTCTCAAATAGTGTAGAACTAAACCTAGATAGTTTGCTGGAAAACGATGGCATCATGACGATTCTTGATATTCGGCCACGCCCATACCTCCGGCATCCATATTCTATAAATATTGATGCATTTTTTATTGTTATTGCCAGAAAATAGCGCTGAAAACTAACTTTTTTGAAGAATATCCGCTAAAAATATAAAATAGACTAGGGCCAGCCGGGCCGGGGCCGAAAATTTGAGCAACGGGCCGGCCCGGGCCGGCTTTTTCCCAGCCCCGATCTCAAGTATATTACATTAAACAATAGCAAACAATACATTCTACCCATCCTTCAGCAATTGAGAGGCTCCATGCAGGAGTCTCACGATTAGCTGAGACCGAAAAGGCGAATGCACTACCTTTCCCAGCCTTTACAAAGTTTTCGTATACACCGGTCTACCAATCCAGCTATTTTCTCATTCTGCGGTCTAGCCAAAGGTTGGTTGCATATTTTAGAGTTTTTTTATTCAAAGGTTTTAAGACATATTAAATATTTATTTACTATCCTATATAACATTTTTGCATGAGTTTAATCATAAAGTAGCTTATAAAGTAGCATCAAATGCAAAATGTGGAGACATTGTTTCTTTCTTGCCTTTCTACGATCTCTCATTAGGAGAAAACGCAAGATTTTTCGTGATTTGAGCTCTTTTATAGAACAAAAATGTGCTCGGGCACCGGAAATCCGAATGGACCAAATTTGGTTTAGTTTAAAAAAATATGTTTAAAAATTCTAATCTGAAATAAAATTTTATTTGTTTTGGGTCCTAGGACCAGCATGTGAGAAAAATCAACTTTTCAACAAATAAGTTGCGAAAAACAGGACAAATATAAGAATTCTGTTCGGCGCATTACTGCCTTCTGCGCCTACAATTTGTCCCTCTGTGGACGTTCTAGAATCCTGGCCAAAGCACCCGATAGTTGTGGAAGAAGCTCAGGGCGGGGGCCGTCCTATGTGTTACCGTTCCTCAATTGCACCTGCCACATATCGATAGAAATGGCGAACAGCATAGAAACCGTACCAAGTGTGCTCCATACAACCTATGAACGAAAGAGCAAAGAAGAAGAAGAATCCTAATCTTTTCTCAACTCAAGCAAGAGGTTCACCTGAGAACACTACAAGCCCGCGAACATATGAAAGTGAATAAATACACAAGATTTATATACCCGATGCCAATATTATATACAAAGTACAAAGAGAAAATATATCGAAACGTTACATAATGTAAACGCAACGTTCCCGATAAATCTAACAACGAACAACACGTAACAAGTAAGAACAAAGCAATGCGACAATTTGGGAAATGCGCAATTGGTCGCATGCGGCTTACCGTAGTTTCGTGGCGAGACGCAGCCTGTCGAAGAACTTACTGGAAACAATGCAAATCTCGTGGGAAAAAGTCGTATTTTCAGCACAAATTCAATAACAGTGTTAATATAAAAGTTGTTTACCCAATAAATTGCGTACCTCTAACGGTTTTCAAGATACAGTCGATGAGATCGAGCGTGGCCGCCCGCGACCAAAGCCTTAAAAAAGTTTTCGAAATGATCCCTTCTCTCAGAGACAGCCTTTTGAAGCAAAAGGAAAAATATTTTGAGAGCGCAATTGATTTTTATATTTCAAGACACTCCACAGTTGGGTGGGTTTTCGGGACGAACTTTCAAAATTTTTCGGAAAACCGGCATGCCCGAACGACATGTTTTACATTTTTGGCACTATTTTTTTCGCAACACTCTAGTTCTGGTTAAATTTTACAATTAATAGTGTGAAAATGGAAAGTTCCACTCAGTATAATACTGTTTAATAGTCAAAATTGAATATACTTTTTGTGTAATGCGACTTAAAAGCTCGAAAATGCCGTTTTTCCGGAATTTCATTCCGTTTGCCCGCCCTACCCCTCAGGCGAAAAGAAAAGAAAACGGGGGTTTTAAAGAAAAACGCTTATAATAAATTTCATCACTATAAAAAACAGTGATCAATATCAGACCCATTAACGCCTCATATGGCTTTGCTTCTTATATATATTTTGATGTTTAGAATAATGTCACCCAAAGGACGCAACAGGAAGGCCGGTAGTGGAGAGGGGGGGCGGTCCACCTAGGATCACCCAACACTCCCTACCGGTGAATGGTTCTGCTTCTGTAGGAACTAAGTGAGTTTATTATATTACGTGTTAGGTCGATGATTGCAACCCATTCAACTAGTAATTTTGTCTAATTTTTGCAACAGAGTATAATTTACTTACCTTATTAAGATATGTTCATGCAGAGCTATTTTATTGCTTTTGCTGTTTGCTTATCCTGCCACTGTTTGTCCCATTGTTATCCGAAGTAACTCGATTTCTACGACTGATACAAACTGCTCTGACCCACTAAAACACCACCCAGAATGGTTTCATAATGCAACCGTAAGTTGACTTTCCTATCTGGTACATATTAATATCTGGTAAGTATAGTACTTCGTTTTAAACATGCACTTTAGCGTAAAACTGTTCACAAATTGGCACTACAAACATACATTTTTAAATGTAACTTGTTTCATTATAAACATTTATTACATGGACTATATATAAAGACGACAACATAAACATTTCTTCGTACGTTTTTATCTGCAGCATAGAGAGAATGTATGATAGTCTATTAATTCACAATTTTAGCTGGCAATGATAGTCCTATCTATAGTTTTCTTCGGCGTAATGCTTTACATCTACAAAAAAGGAAAGTTGGACAAAAGGTGAGTCACGTAATCTAAATGTCTATTGAAGAGTTTCAGAACGGCAACGGATGGAAACTGTCACAACCTGGTAGTGGAACCAAGAGCTTCAGCAGGCTCCGACGTAAGTTATATCCTTTTCAAAAACGAAAGTATTTTGTATGTTTTCAAAGTACTTTGTTGGAAAAGAAGTTTTTAGTATTCTTCCACATCTGAAATCTCGATATTCATTTTGCGCGTATAGTAACGCCCAAGAGTTCCTAGCAAAACGTCAGATTACTTATTTTTCACATTTAGCCATTTCGATGTCCCTTCATATATCAAAACTTGAGAGGTGCATCAGATTCGGATTCGGAAGAGAAAGAAATGAAAAGAAACGAAAAGGTAATTAACATTGTTTTAAAAACCTAATGAGTTCAATGATGTTTGAGAATAGATATACTGTATATAATTCATACATAAATTAGGTATACGTTGAGAAACACGAATTGATGTATAGTTGCTCATCAAGTAGACAATTTGATTTAATTATTGCTTATGATTATTGTTATATTGACAGGCACGGCAACCGAAAAAGGCAACCAACGCTAAAAAGGAGACGGAACGCAAGACTGGAAAAGGGAAACCTAGTAAGACTGACATGGTAAGTTATAAAAAATGAATATATGAAAGTAATTGGACAAAATTTGGGCAAATTTTCCTTTTTTTGTTTGGTGCTTCCGCTGTAGTCGCATGGTCGACTCAAACAAAAGTTAAATGGCCGCTATGACCGCCTACATGGGCGCTTTACCTCAGAATCTTACTATTTACAATAAGTCTATATATACTAATTTTTTGGTTTGATTACAATCTATTTACACTATCCTATTGTATAAGACAAATGATGCACAGGGAAAGGAAAAAACGAGGGAAAAGTCTGAGAACAAGAAATCTTGTTTTGTTCAAAGAAATTTCTAATAACTTATTACATGTAACACATTCATGCCTTTTAAGGATATGCCAGATGAACCTAACATGTTCGAAGCCAAGTACGTAGAATTTGAACAGTTTGGTGACGTGGAAATCAGAACTAGCTGCGTTAATCCGACCAAAGCTGGAAAAATCTGCAAGGAATTAGGAAGCGAACAAGGAGGAAAAGAACATAGAAATACCAGAACTAAAGAAGTGATTTACCGATCGTTCAAATGCTCTTCTTGCACCTCATACTATTACGTCAATATGGCATCGTTGGAACGAAAGAAGAAAGAACTGGGCAAGAAGAAGAATGACGCATTGACAAAGAAGAAGAATGAAGAACTGGACAAGAAGAAGAATGACGCATTGACAAAGAAGAACAGAAACAACAAAAATAATTGTATCTTGCTATAAATATAAATAATACTTTAAAATTATTGTAATCTTATAAATACAAATTACATAATTGATTTTTGTTTGCTCCATGAATAATAAAATTGAAAACTGGAGTATATTGAAAATACAGGGTGCAAAAGTTGAAGATAATTTGATGGGTTCGGATTTTGTTTTTGAATCAATATTTTGAATGGATAATAGAAGCCTTGGCAGTTATTGATTAGAATCCATCACTCAGCACTTGTAGTAAGATGATGCTATGTTAATATATAGAATCCTTATGTTGAATCTTATATTTCTATTTATTTATTTATTTATTTATTTGAAAACGATATCAATATGTGAGATAACTTCAGAGATCTTTCAAAGTATCCATATGTCGTGCTTGGCATTGTTTACATGCATTTGTAATTGTAATGGCTTTGTTCATCCAGTTTTGACCGCATTGTTCCACTAAATCATCTTTCCACCTTCTTCTTGGTCGTCCACGTCTTCTTGTTTCTCCGTATAAGGTCCAGGTGGATATATCTGTTGCAATAGCAGAATATGTTACATAAATGAGAATCTAGTTATGCATTGCTTTTAATTGTATAATCAACTATATAACTAACCATTGGCTTGTTACTAGTTGTGGAACGAAGCAACCGCTTTAGCCAGAGGTGGTTATCCGGACCGGCCTGATAGTTTTGAGGGGAGGCCGGGCCGGGCCGGGCCGGGTTAGTCCGGTTTTTCTTCAGGATCCTGGTTTTTCAGGAATAAATAAGCAAATTTTGGGTATATTTTAAAAAAATTTGAATTAGCCATTTCTCAGCACAAGGAACTTATTGAAAAATAGCAAAACATAATGGTTCCGGGTGAATTCTAATACGCGACCTCTCGCTCCATAGTAAAGTTTTATCATTTACCTTATTGACAACAGACGGCTGACTGAACGGCCTAATCCGGCCGGATCAGCTGTAACTGAGCTCACTAGCAGAAAGAAAGAAGTATAATTCTCAGAGAACCTCAGCCATCCCATTCGCAGCTTCGCACTAGAACCATAGAAGATCGCAACCTCCAGAACTGCATATAAAGCGATCCAAATACACTATTAAACATTGTTCTACCCTATCGTCTTTATCGTTTTTTGTGTTATTTATAAAGTATTTAACAAAGTTAGCAAATCAAATGGATGAACATATCTATTATTGTTATTCAATCAAACTATTTTTGTTGTTAGCTTTCACTGTACTTGAACAAGTTATACATATAAAAGCTGTTATTAGCAAATACCACCTAGTTAGCAAATTATAAAGCTGCAAAAACACAGTGGTATGACAGACTAAAAAGGGCCATATTTACTATTTTACCACTTCTTATTTGAAATACGTAAAGAAAGATAATTTAAATATATTCCTTATACTAGACTGCGAGGGGCTACTCACAGAATAGACATATAGGAATAATTATAGATTCTAACCATAGGGAGCGTACCTATGGAACAGAAGGAATAAGAATAACGAAACAATGTAGGCTTTATTGCAACGGAATGAGGTTTTAACCAATAATTAGGCTTACATCAACAAATAAACATGTTATCTCGTTAGGACCAGGGCTCCGCACGACCGGTTGCGTCCGGTCGCGACTGGTCGTAAATAAAGGCGGGAAATTCAAACATGTACTTTTGTAAAGTAAATTTTTAAAAATTCCGGTTGCGGTCTTTTGGAATTAATTTTTTTTCATTCCGGACATCCCTGATCCGACCGGTCGGTCGCAGTCGGTCGGCACTTCTGCCCAAGTCGGTCGCGACTGGTCGGAAATTTGCGGACCCCTGTGGCCGGTTCCACGAAAGCAAAAGGGCACGGCCCGACAGGTTGCAACCCGGGGCGCGACCCGGTTCCAAGAAAGTCGGGTTAAACGCCCCGGGTATTTCAAAGACGCATTTTGCGTGCAACTCATTTTGTTAAATGCAACTTTATTTTTAGTTTTTTTATATACTTCGCATGATTTTACAATTAAATTAAGTTTTAAATGTTTAGCGGGCTAGTGGTTAGTGGAAAGATGTATCACGCCCCTAGCAATTTCGGCGTACGTAAGCCAATATATGGCAGTGGCTATACCAGACCCTCCAACTTGGGCCCTGGCCCGACCCGGCCCGGCTCGCCGACTTTTTTCAGGGCCCGGCCCGGCCCGGTCGGGCCCTGAAGGTAAAAATCAATAAATATATTTAAAAAAAATTTAAATTTTATTTTAAAAAATACATTTTTTTTCTAAGAAGCATTACTAATCGATATATGTAGGTAGTACTAATTTCTAGATGTTGTTTTTTGCCATAGACTATCTTTTCGTTCATCCATTTCCATAAAGTTCATCGAAGTGTATATTTTGATTGCTTTTTGACTCTTTTATTGGGTCCGGCCTGAGCCCGCCCGGGCCGCCGACTTTTCCCAGGGCCCGGGCCCGGCCCGTCCCGGCCCGGCCCGCTGGAAGGTCTGGGCTATACAAATTGAGAATAGAAGACCCTTTTGAGAATACCAAAGGCTTGCTCTACAGTAGCTCGCGCTTTTGAAAAGGCATTGTTGTGACGCATCTCTGAATTTAATAATTCCATAAAAGTGGCCCGATATGTTGGTCCCCAGGAAGATCCTTGATGAGGAATGGCTCAGCTCTTTAAGCCAACTCCCCAATTATTATGCCGCTCTTTTCGCCATTTTGAAAATTATTATATCTTAAATGAAAATTTAGCATAACAAAGAATGTATAAAAGAAAAGAAAAGAAAGAATTAACATAGCGTTCTCACGAAAACCCACGAATAATGCGATCTTCGCGGCCAACGTGCACTGTACTAAAGAAACGCCGTTCATCGTCAACAATTGCGGAAAGATTCAGTGAATCGTAATTTTTCCTGAGTATAGATTCGCTTAATGGTTCAAACTTGTCTATTATCTATTGACGTTCATTTCTAAAATAATACGAATAAAATAATTAGTACACAGTTAATTATATTGACGATATTTAGATAAAATGAATAGTTTAAGTGAGATTTTGAGCTTGTAACCCTAATAGTATGTCGGGGCGTCGTTTTGTATACCCAGGTACCTGCTATTACGCCCTGGGTCGCGCCCTTTTGCTTCGTGGAACCGGGTACCTACCCAGGTGTATGGGTAGGTACCTGGGTCGCGCCCTTTTTCTTTCGTGGAACCGGTCACTGGTTAGGACTAACAAGAAATACACGAATACAGGCAATGAAATGATCAAAGATTGCTGAATTCTGCACATTTCTTTTCAGTCAGAAGTTGGTTGCTATGGCTTCTTTTAAAGAAAGTAAACATTCTATGCTCGGACACCGTGCACGGTAAGTCAATATTATTATTATTTATCAGTATTATTGTAAACTATAAAAGTATATTTTTTCTTATTAAAAGTTTTGAAAAACTAATTTACTAATTAAGATTTCAAAGATTTGGAACAAGTCGCTTTCTACTCCTACTTCTATGTGCATTTGTTACAGTAGTTGGTATATGGCAATATCAGATATACCTAAGAAGTTCGCTGCAAGATGAAAATAGGTAACTATTATTAGAAAATGTTATTATTATTAACAATGTTTATATAGTCCATAACAAAAAGAAGACTGCAATGCGTGGTGTTGTGTAATGTCTATAAAATCGCTCGTTCTGTGGCAACATTAAACTTCCATTATATGGTTAGATGCGCAATTTTTTGCTTGATGTCAGAAAAATATCATTGTACTGGTTTTATTTGGTATCATATCCAGAAAAAGAGAAATACGCAATTGCGGTAGCCTGCGTATACCACCGCGCTCTGCGGTCTTTTGTTTGTTATAGACTATACTCAAACATGAACTTTTTAGCGCTACTTCATCACAAAAGGCTGCATTCAACGAGGGCAACAAACCTGTTCTTAAGACCACCATGAAATCAGAAATTCCACCCGGTATCCCAACGGACCTCCCAGAATCATTTGTTATCTACAAGGATTATTGTGTCTATCATGATGTGATAACACCAAGGGTGGTCGAATTTGACCGTATTGCGCAAATTTTACATTTGAGCGCAGAAATGCTCAGTAAGAAGATTATCGATCATGTAGGTCTACCTATTCCACCTAATCCTAATCATTTAAATATATATCGCCCATAGAGTTAATTATTCATTGTAATATACCATTGTTTGAAGGCGATGGTACATCTAATTTAAACTTGGAATAAATTACAATATTAAGTAAATATAACTTCTTTTTATAAAGTATTATAATTCAGACTACAAATTGGCAGGCTCCTGTATCACTAACAGTATTCACACGTGATTCTACTCAATATCATTGTACTATTAAAAAGGTAATATAAATTAAAACATAAAACCTAAACATATGTTTACATATTTCAGTTAAAAACTTATACGCAAGACCCATCTGTACGAGAATACCTCCGTGTTCATTTATTAATACCTCGCACCGAAGTCCTTGATGATTGCATGGTGCCAGCCCTAGTGGAGCCGTGTCCCGATGAGCAGACCACCCAGAGTGTTGACGATATGGCCACCTATCCAGCTAATGTGGCTAGAAACACGGCGCGTATGGTATGTTATTATGGAAGGAATATCTGTGCAATATTCAGTGAAGAATATATTTATTATTTTGTTTTATACAGTATAAAACAAATAAAATAAATTATAAATTATACTCATCCATGCAAAGTAACATCCTATAAACATTTACACATAATATAATTGCAGTTTTCGCAATCAAAATATATTTTGGTGGCCGATTTTGAGCACATGTTCAGCGAGGGATTTGAAAGTGACGTGCGCAAGCTGGCCGAGACCCACCTCACAGAAAACCCAAAAACGGTTCTAGTCTATAGAATATTCGAGGTGGAGGAAACATCGAGGCAAGTTGGAAATAAAATATTGTTTTATTATTTATTTTAAATATTAAAAAACTTAAGAATATGTGTTGTCAACATCTATATACAGTAAATATTCACACTATTCAGCCCACCCAAGAATATAACTGATCTACATGAGTTGATGAACCACGGGAACGCTGTGGTATTTCATCAAAGGTATTATAGAGGTAATTGTAACTTAAACACAAAGTTAATATTTTAATTAGGAGCTCATAACATAGAGGGAATAGATGAATGGTTCTCAGCAGCATTAAATAAAACAGAAGAAGACAACCGTCCTGTACTCTCTGGAGATGATGATAATGAGCATACTGTACTTAATAGTAACAATACAGAGTCGCAGCCAATACCCGGAATATCTCAGCGAAATATAAGGTAAGTAAAATAATACAAGTAATTATTAACAATTTTAGTACTAATTGCAAATATATCCGCCCCAAAGTTAAGCTAACAATATCAGTAAATCGATCATTTTCCGAAAATCCCAATAAAAATAGTTGAGATTGGCGGCCGCCTATAACTAATATATGGTAGTACTGAAGCAGGCGGCTCGGTCGATCGGCCCACAAAGAAGTGGATGTGACTTACACAGGACCCGCCTACTGCTGCGCGCGCTTTTCGACGAAAAATTTCGAATTCAATAAATACGTCTTTTTACCATACTTTGGGTACCTGAGCTTAGTTTTATAGAGACTTAAGCCATTGAAGAGAACATATGTAACTGTAAAATAAGTAAAACAAATATTTATTAGAAAATAGGCTTAGTCACCCGTTTTCATTAGCTAAAATGCCTGCGAGAGCCACGCCCACTTACTCGTAGGCAATCGACCGAGCCGCCTGCTTCAGTACTACTTAATATATATATATATCTAGAAATAGTAACCATAATTTATAACTTATTTTATGTTGTTAGATATGATCGCTCTGCCTGGGAACCCCAGTTTGTGAGTTTATCGAACATTCCAATGCATGATGAACTATTTCCATTTCTTATAAGGGATAATACCTGCTTGGTAGGTCATATTTAAGTTAGAATTAGGTCTATAATTATTATATTCTTTTCTCAGTAAATACATACCTCTACTGTACTACTTTGTGTGCTTTATTGTTAATGCGTAACCGCTTTTTTATTAATATATTTTTGTAAATAATAGCACAATAGGTGGTCTAATCTCTTCTATTTAAGAGATGGGAGCTCTGTCGTAGTGGTTATGCATTTGATTTGTTGTCTGATCATTTTATGTATCATATGGGTATTAAAACTGCCGGTGCAACTACAAAAAGAGCGGCTTCGGTACAGAAAAAAAACTACGCCAGGTTTGTTTTAATGTATGTTTTATACTCTTTAAATTAAATTTATAAACTATCATTTTATATCGCATAATTGATCTGGGTAAAATAAGTCAGGGCTGGGGCCGACATTTGAGCAGTCGGCCCGCGCAGGGATAATTTTTATTAAAAGTCCAGTGATTGAGGTGAATATTTGGATAAATAGTTACAAAAAACATCAATAGGTAAAGCTTGTTGCGTTATTTATTGTAGCAATAAAAACTAACTTTTTTGACCAATATCCGCTAAAAAATATGAAATAGACTAGGGCCGTGCCGGGGCCGAAAATTTGAGCAACGTGCCGGCCCGGCCGACTTTTTCCCAGTCCTGACACAAGTCGCTAGAAAGTATTTCAACCTTTGATAAGATAACGTTGAAATAAAATATAGAATGTTGTTGTTCTGGTTGTTTTATATTCTAAATAATATATTTAATTATTATTTTAAGGTTCAAGAAGGCGCT
>JAQGAV010004186.1:0-10813 GCA_034691345.1 Phasmarhabditis papillosa | reverse complement strand
AGTCGGGAGATCGGGAGATGGCAAGATGTCGTCATCAAATCATCGGGAGTCAACCACAATGCGCGTGGGAGAGCAAGTAGGTTAGTTTTTAATGACCTTGCTCTCGTCTTTTAGAGACCACATTGCTGGGAGACGAAATATGAAATGGATCGACAAATGCCAATATGCGGATCGGGAAACAACAATTTTGGCGCCGCTTCGACCTACTATGGATAGAATAGGGTCGAAGCAAGGCGCTAAATACTGAATAAGAATGTTCTATGGCAGCTCAAGGAAAGCAATGGGATCGGGATTGAAAGTTCACAGGTATATTGAACTTTTCGCTTTCCGCCCAATGGAAAAGGTGCTATGCTGATGATGGAACTCGCATAGCACTAGAAGATCAAAAGGACTATGTTGATATGGAAATCGCATAGTTCTGAGAAGCTGAAATAGAACCGTCGGGACGCCATCATGGATCAATGCTTAGCACCAGGGCTAGGGACACTTGATGTTCTTAGTCTAAGGGGCCAAGTAGTATTCAACAAGAAGACTGCCGGGTTTATTGTTGTATAGTTCTAACCATTCGTACATAAATCTCTAACCTTTCTCTCTCTTTTTATCTTGTGTTGGGAATCTAGATCGAACCTTGTGATCAAGCTCTTTGAGGCGAGCCATTCTACCCACTGAACCACCGGTGGCCTTAAGTTCAGCGGACTAGTTAGATAGACCATAATTAGGTGTCACAATCTTTCTATTTCGCCGAATAACAAGGGCAGTAATATGTATTATACATATTTTTACCTCTTTTTGTGAATAGAGATATTGAATTCTAATGAATTTAGCTGTTACAGACTAATAGGTGCTATTTCAGGAGTGAATGCCCATGCAAGAGCAATACTTCTTTCTCCGATCAGGCTTTTTATAATGCAAGTTTTTAACCTTTTAACAGACATTAAACGTAAAGTTGTAAAATTCACAAGTTGCAGTTCTAACCATAAGACAACTAATTACTTCAATTATCATTGAATATTTTCAGTATTGTACTGCTTACAATGATGCTGAGATGAGTATTCAAACCTCAGGAAAGTTCGAGAGAGACGACTTCACTGTTGTTGTTCAGCCGTTCTTAAGAGACCTTGATGACCCACCCAGAAATGTAAGTTTTAATCACCTGAAAGAAGTATAAACCATCAATACTTTAAAAAATCAATATTTATTTTGTTGTTGTTTAAGTTCTGAAACATTTTATAGAGTAGAAATAAAATATACGTTTAGCCCGATGGTACCGTCAACATGGGTTTCTTTGCTCCTGATTGTTTCCACTTCTCTCAATATGGACATGCGATGGTTACTACATGGCTATGGAAGAACATTCTAGAACCAGTAGGAGCTAAAACCACAAAAGGATCTTTTACGAATCCAGCAGTTCCATTGGCATGTCCCGATCCAGTAAGTTATTTATGGAGATTGCAGCTGTAACTAGTTTTGAACTCTTAAGAGGGATTGAACTTCAATAATTTTTAGTAGAGTGTGTGTCTTTTTATAAAATGAGAGTTTAAAATGCTAGTAAATGTCCATTTTAAAATGTTTCAATTACAAAAAGTTCTTTTTTCAGAGTTGTCCATTCATCCGCACCACCTACAACACCCAAAATTGTCAGAAATATATGACACCAGTTGGAAACTGAACCGTTTTTGTGTATATATAATGTAATAAAATTATCTCTTTAGTGTTCACTGTTTAAAGCCAAGTTGAAAAAAACGGGCATTTTGCGTATAAAACTAAATTCATAATCGCCCCGACCCGAATATATGAGGTGAACTCATTAGTTAAAAAATACGAAATAACCTAATTTTTCAGGATATCTTATTGGGTAAACAGCTTTGTCAAAAATCGCAACTAAGCAAACATTTAATCAAACTTGCAACATTATTTCATTCATTCAAAGTGCTTTAGTGATATTTGAATCCTCATATCTAAGGACCGTTTAATCTAAAGCCTAACAACAAGATGGTTTCTGTCCAACCAGTATAAATGTCACCGTTGCTTTTGAAGGTGTTGTTATTGTTATATAGGTGGACTAATCGCTTGCAAAGGGTTACGGTACGAACTGCAAATATTTTAGAGATTATTAAAGTAATTAGACCAAATTTAGAGCACATATATGCTCTATTATTAATTTATTAGACCTTTGACTGCAAGCGATTAGTCCGCCGACTATATCTATTCAAGACGAATAGATCGATTTAAGTGATTACTCATTCTTATATTATTCCTTCCGACAAATGAGAAATTTAGAACCCATGATAATTGAAAATTTTGAAGAAATTAATGCAGTCGTACATTATCTATTAGGCAAAGAAAATTAATTTACCCGACTTTAGCTTGACCAAAATTACGGAAACGGTGTCGTTCATTGATATAAGACTTCCAGAGAGAGAATGTCTTACTACGATTCAAAGAATTGCAATTATTCTGTAATACTGAATAAAGGAATAACAAAAAGAAAATATTGTCATTAATATCATTAGTTTTAGATCACAGGCTCTTCAATCAACATTGAAGAACGCAGTAATTCACTAAGATCATATATAATGAAAATAGACAGCAAACAAATAAAAGTATTGTTAAAGTGATATTTCATCAAGTAGTTCATGTCGTACTTCCATTGGTGTAAACTGTGACCATAGTATTGAAACGTCCGGGTGGGTGCCCGGGCAATTTTTCGCTGCACGAGCAGTTGAGAATTGTTGCCTGGCAGGCTAAAAACTGCCCAGGAACCGACCCGGGCGTTTATATACTACGGGCACTGGAAAGACCGTAGTATATTCTTAAAATATCGTGTGATTATGAACTAACAATGTAGACAGATTTTGTTGGTAAAAAATTATAGGTTTGGCTTTTATTCGAGTCCAACTCCTATTAACTTTATAAACACTCACCCAAACAAATACATTTCAATGAGGGTAAATTATCGTGTTCAGTATGGTTCATTCAGAAATGAACAGTTATCGGTTACGGTATCATTAGAATTTAGATTGCTAGACGGATCAATCGTTCCTGTTTCCTTTTTAAAAGTCTGTAGACAACTGTCGCGCATATGGACGGTTATATAAATCGAACTGGGGTATTTCAGTTTTTTGAAAGATTGATGGTGGCTGCGAGGACTAGCCCGCGCACCCACACGTTCTCCCGTACACGTCATCAGTTTCACTCAATTGAGATTAAAATAGACAATTGCTTGCAAAATACTGCAATAATTCATGTATAACTCCGTCTTTTCCCCGAATTGTTCTCGTAAAAACTAAGATTAATCTCTAAAATACAATTCATTTAGCAGTTGATAGCAGAAGAGATGTTAAGTTAATAAGACAGATCACTATGAGTTCAATAAACATTTAGTTTGTCATAAGATATTTTCTTTTTATTCCCGCCTATAAGCCTACATTCCTGGATGTCAAGCGAAATTGGGTTACTGTCCACCAATGGCCACCCGATGTGAAAAGCCCACCGAGAGCGAAAACATAGACACTCGAGACCGCATAAAATAATATGACCTTGGTGTCTATTTGTTCCAGGAAGACATTTTTTTTTCTCAAAATGCAGTTAGTTCATTGTTTTTCATTTAATTTTACGTTTTTAACTTATGCTTATTTCAAGCACTTTCGATTCATATTGATATAAAAGGTGATTGATTAAATGGATTTTCCGAGTGAACGGTTTTTGAAAGTTTAAAGACCAATAGATAGCTGTTTAAAGTATTCAATTGTTTACCGTCTGGTGTAGCATATTGTTAGATTTGTGAACATTGGTTGCTAGTCATATCCTCTCTTATTGGTGTCCCAAACAACAACAACAACCAAAACTTAAGCAGAATTCGATCCCTTAGTCTTCTATTCTTTAATTTTTGCTCACTTATTTGTTGTTTTGGGTTAGAGTTTCCTAACTGAAAATCCCCTTTTCAGGCCATTAATACCTTTCACAATATCATGTACTGTTGGCCCGACTAGACGTCTATTTACTTGTCTCATGTTCTATTACAAAATACCTACGGTGTGACATGAGATAACTTGCTAGAGTTATTAGAACATAAATAGTCAGTAAACGAGTAGTAAAAGACATCCCCATGAATATATTTTGTGTTTTGTTTTGCTTTATAGACTGATTCGGCACATATAAGCATTTCGTATATGTCATCAAAAGTATAGACTTTTTGGCGGTTTCAAATGAAAAACGACCCTGTGAGTTCGAAACAGCTGACCATCAAACTGCTTTCCGTTGTTCTTTTTAGACCCACTATCTGAGGAACTTTGCTTCACTTTTAATCTAGCCCTGTGCATTTCATATCATTTTTCTCAACCTCTTCATATAGTCAGTTAAAACAGATCAATTGTTTTTAAAACTTATATCTTAGTAACATGCTTTACTGGTTTTAGATTTTACAATCCGATGGGCACATTTAAACTATGAAAACGTATCCAAGCTGTATCATGTTCTCGGTAATTTTGTTTACTAATAATTTAGTTCTTAATATTTAAATAAGTTTGTTCACGGGTTCCTCATATGGTTCACCCCCCCCCCCTCTTGTGCAAGCAGTTATTTAGAATAGCATGCTGATATTTGTACTAATGTTTGTAGACTGTTTGATCTGTACTCTACACATAATCACCGGTCCCACTGGTGGCGGTGCAGACCAGATGTTCTACCACACACAACGGAATACCTCCCTAGGTTAGGCGGGAGAGCGCACGCGGAGCGGTCGCGATGCGTATATGCGCGTCCGGTCACTGAACTGATGCAATCTGTCTGTTCTTGCTCAACAATTATTATGTTGCCAACGAATGACCACTACCGCGTCGCGCACACATTTACAATTATTTTACGCGCAATCTACGTGGACTTTGTTTACCTCATTCAACGTTTAGATAATATTTTGTTAATCTTTAACATTTAGATTAAAAAAACGTCATTGTTCGTTGGAATTTCGAAATAGTTACTCATTACTTCCCCTTATTTTCGAATTTCATTTTTGTTATATATTCATTTCAATTCGTGATATAGCTATGATAAAGGTTTTTTCTGTTTCAGCTTAGGTACTTTGTACCTGACTCAGAGCAAGTGCGGCGCTCTCATCTCAGCAAAGTTGTCAGGTTTGTTAAGTTTTTAATGATGCTATGTTGTTAAACAATGTGTTTCTATTATTAAGTTTCGCTGAATAATATCCTACGAGATTCCTTAAATTCCATCGGTTCATTTGATCCACACGTGAATGTTCTTCTTATACGATCTGCCGACAATATATGGAAACCTGTTTCAATGAAATGCTTAAAAACTATTTGCAATAATATAATTCAAAATGATTATGCTGATGATTAGTTATGTTAACTTTTATATAATGAACAAGTTACAATCAACAATAGAAACTAAAAAACATTTACTTTTAGCATACAGTATTTTTACAGAATGAGCCTCTCGAACGAGCAACGTTACCTGGGTCAATCTAACATCTTTGCTGAGCCGAGTATGCAGCGTACTTCTTACGGGTCCGGGCAGTGCGGTACCGTCTTCGGTAACACTTCTTTCGATGTGGCCGATGACAAATTCTGCACTTTGCCCTCGCTGTTTGGTCCTTTGATCAACAGTACCAACAATAACAATATCAACAACAATAGCATTAACGAGAACATCATAAGACCTGAGTCCGAACAAGGTTTGTTCACACATAATGACATAATAATACTTGAAATATTTAGCTCCATGCACTTCTTCCTGTTATGAAGAAGAGTTGTTTGACGAAGACGATGACGATGCTATTCTGAGAGATCTGCCCAGCTCATGTCAAGATTTCGAAAATAAGGTTTGTCTTTTTTATTTTTACAATAGGAATCAGCTCCACTTTTAAGTACTCAACAAACATTCTTTTCATGGTTATGAAACTTTGGAATTTTAAAGTTATTATATATCTTGGCGGACACATTATACTATGTTTATATAGGAGAAACGCCTGCGACATTCTGATTCATCCCCTTCCAACTTTTATGTTATGACATTAGCAGAAACCAAAAATATCTTAGTTGAACAAGCTTCGCGTCATTGAAAGGCATAACAAAAGTGTGTTTGCTGCAACGAAATATCGTAATTTTAAAGGCAAGAATTTATATTCTCTAACTTCCAGGAACTACATAGGCGTCTGGAACGAAATCAGTCTAGTCCTCACTTTGCAAGGTTAACATCGCCTGGCCATTTAAGTCAACCGTCCTCTAGTGGTTGTCCCTCAGCTGAACCCCAAATTGCGCCCGAAGATTTGGAGGTATGTTGGTTGCATGTACTAAATTCCTACTCCGCTATTTTACCTCCTCTGATAGTTCTCTTTAAGTTAATTATCCTATGTACTTAACATGTGTTTTTTTTTGTTAAACGGTATGTCAGTTGATGTGCAATCAGTTCATTATTTTACCCGGTGGGAGCGTCATATGATTGTGCAACAGCAAAATTGCACCAAAGGGCTTGTTTACCGCCAGTGTCTCATGGCACCCGAACGGACGAAAGAGCGAACGCGATGCTTGCAGAAAACGTCCGCAGCCGCGTGCCTTCTCCAACAACAATCCGAATTTTGTTGCCTGGTGCCTACTTGCAGCAGCACGGCCACTGCTTGTTTCCCATACTGAATATCAAAGAACCAGTTATTTCGAAATACGAATTTGCGCGACAAATATTTTGACGCAGACCGGGAACCGATTGAAGGGCATGAAGTTTGTTAACATATGTTTGGCCCAAATAGGAAACACAAAAGTTAGCTATTGTGCTAGAGCGTAAATATAGGGTATATGAGTACCGATTTCAACTTATTTTCCACACTAACAAAATACAATATATCAAAATACTTTTGTTAACTTATTTATCTTTTTAACATCTCGCAGACATTTGACCACCTATCTTGAATTCCATTTGTATTTTAACACCAGTTTATTAAAATCAAACAATGATTGAACCAACAACCAATCGAAAAATAGGCAAAAATATAAATTTGGGTTTTTATCGGTTCGTGTGCATCGGCGACAACGACTGGCGTCATAGGAAGAAAAGGGTAAACACGGATAAATCTGTGTCACAATGTTCCCCCCATGACTCTTTACCTTGCTTTCCAGAGAGGGAATATCAGCCCGCTAACTATGTGATTGACAAACTCTGAACAACAGTTGTAGGGCAATAAGGAAACTTTTTGTATTTCAGGTTCAGTGGATCAATGAGTCTTTCGAAGAACAACAAAAGCAGACGCTTATGTACCAGAGTGGCGACCTAAAATCCATTTTTTATAATGAGTCCGAAACACATTCAGCGGTAGGTTTCATCTCTCAGAGAATCTCAACGTTCACTTCTAAAAACGTTCTTGCACTCTCTTCGTATTTTCCTTCAATTTCGTTTAAAGGCCAATCAACAAAAAGGGGGCTCTCCCAAATGCAGGCTTATTGAAAACGCACTTTAAGTTCATTGGGCTCAACTAAGTCCCGCTGTTCATTTGCTCAGAGCATCTGAGTTGGGCTGCAGAAATACAGATGCAAACATGACGTTCCGGGGGTCTTAGCTGCTATTATCGATTGATGTACATAGCAGACACAGCTTAGCTAGAGAAGCGGTTGTTTGGTGGCAGGCTATCATGGGTGGCCGGGGGAATAGGGCGCTGTAGACAACATGCATAACGCGCCCCAATAGCAACAAATGAATAAAAGCATCGGCATTGTAAAAGCAAAGACTTAAACTTCTTATTAGACAAATTCTTGCAGTATAGCTAATACTAGTATACACTTTTACCCCCTATACTTTATAATAAATAGTCAAACAAGTTTAATCAGGTACGATTTTGAATATCTACTATTTCAGACCACTTCGCGATCGAATACGGAAAAGAGTGTTTGTTCACCGTCGGGTATTCGAAGTGCCGTCAAACAATCCTCGCGTTTACCGTACGCCAAGAAGTTCCTCACCTCATCGGAAACATCCAGTTTCCTTTCAGATCCCCCGGTTGTGAGAGCCGTATCGCCGTCTCAACTTCTTAAACCAAACACATCCTTCGAGCCTCGTAAGTAATTATTATTCAGCCACAACTTTTCAAAACAGTTAAAAATATTTCCGTAATAAACACATTAGTTGCAGTGTTAACTCCAAAATCCGAGGCATTGGTGCTTAAACAAGCTGTTAAAGCTTACAATACCGAGAAACGACGAGTCTCAGAACCATTGGCAAGAAAACCATTCCTGTGGAGTACGAGTAAGTGGAATAAACGTTTTTCTATATACATTATATTTACAGTAACCGATTCTTTGTCGGATTTGTCAGCTTGTGAGGGTGCTGGGGGCGATACATTTGACCTAAGCGATACCTCTTTGACCGGAGAAGGCCTTGCAAGGCACGTTTCTTTTGCCAGTAGCACTGAAGGTAATAATTATTAGTTGCGCATAGGAACATTATATTTTAGTGTTTGACGATTCAAGTAGTCTGATTAATTCACCAGATCACAGTCCAACGTTTGATTCAGAAACAGAGAAATTGGCAGTTGGAATTGCGGAGGAGCTTCTAGAAGGACTCACACCAGCTACACCTAAAGTGTCGACAGAGGTACGTAAAGAACTTTAAAACAATTACTGAATGATCTATTTTTGTTAGAGAAAATTATTGTAAATGATAAAATGGGTGTTTCACAATGAAAACGACGACCGTACTTACCAAATTTTATATTACATTAAATGAAAAGTTCTCAATTGTTTTGTTTAATATTTATTTTTGCGTATTCTAGTGGAAGCCTCCGCCACAGCCTTCAATCTCGCATTTAAAAACTAAAACAGCTCGCCGGCTTTTTTCACCTGACATTCCTCGATCCATGACCGCTCCATCTCCAAGTGAACTGCCTCCGCTTCCGGCTGATGTCGAAGCATCTTGGGAGGACCTTGACGATGATGATATCACTAAAAAGGTATAAATAAAGAAATATATATATATATATATATATATATATATATATATATATATATATATATCCTAATTTTTCTAGATGGAAGGTGTGAAGCTGGAAGTGGCTTCTAAAATTTTACAAAAGCCGAAGAAACCTATAGATTATTACGAGAAACCTCCGGCGGATGCTCCTCTTTGGAATGACCTAGGTATGAAGTTTATTCCTGTATACATTCAATTGACTAAATTTAGTACTTCGTCACGTGCTAGAAGTCTACGACGTACCTGAATACAAAATATGTGCCGATGTTATTGCTGCTCTTGAACAATTAGGGCATGGCTGTGCCGCTGTTCGATGGACTGAACGAAAAAATGTTCTTGTTGCTTTTGATGGAGAAAAAGAAGGTGAACTAGTTTTGAGCACTCGAAAACTGACTTTGCATCAATTACACTGTCATTGTATTCATAATGGCTCTTCATAAAAGACTCTACAAATTTTAAAAATGCTTACAATTTTTTATTTTAGCTCGTGAAGCGCTTGCTCTGCAAAAGCATCCATGGTTGCGTTTCCGAAGTTTGAACAACTCTCCTGCCAACGTGCAGAAAACTGCTTTGGAGAATGAACGACACCTCAAACCGACAAGGTGAATTCTTATGTGAATATTTTTCAAACGTGTTCCAATTTAGACAGAGGCCGAAAACTAATGTGGGTGTTGCTAGGCGCCTCGTCGAGGGCGCCTTAGGTCAGAAATCTAACGTCAGTCGTGAGCAAAGACTCGCTGAATCAAAACAGCTTAAGGAGGCTAAAGGTAGAAATATAATTCCAATAAATTAATATAATTCTCACATATTCTTAGAGAAACAGTAATTACTCAGGTCTATATCCATTCTTTGAATTATATTTACAAAAACGGAAATTGCTATTTAACATAAATGTGCAATACGTGGTATTTCCGTTGGATGCTGCTCTACGTGCATTTTTCAACAAATCTATCTCCTATACACATTTTCAATTTCAGCCGCAAAGAAGTCCGCTGTTAAATGGGACGACTGAAACACTTGGCGACACTTTAGTCCCTGCGATATGTATAGGATTATTCAGAATTATGAAATTGTTGTTGATACTGTTACATCCGTTATACTCGAACGGATTGGCATTTGCTTACTCTTGTAAATGTAAAGCCAGTCATTCTATACTGCATGCCCTGCTCTCCATGTCGCACTCGTTGCGGCCCAATCTAATTTATCTACCACTCGCTGCTTCTCTTTATATAATTATATAACCTTAATCTATTCTTTCTTTTGTTCAAAAAATTCACAAAAAAACACAGCAAAATTCAAAGCCACATAAAAAATCTGTTCATTATCGTGACTTGCTGTTTGTATTTTAGTATTGAACGTGTGCACTGCTAACGGCATAAGACCATTGCCCTCAATTTAACTAACATGTAACTCCCCCCCCCCCACCCGCAAAATAGCGTCCCGTCAGCAACACTAGTCAATACTAACGTACTTGTAGGTGTTATTTATGTATAGATATATATTTCATTGTTATTTATGTCCGTCTTGCAGACCACCCGTATTGTTTTTATTTTTTCAATGGAAGTTTCTTTTCAGCCAGTCTTGACGCAATTTTTCCCTCTAATGGAAAGAGTAAACTATTCCTGAAAAGATCTCCCAGGTTGAATTTATGTGAAATGTTTTTACAACTAAATTCTTCCTAACCTGTACCCTAATTGCTCCAATGGAGTTGCTCATCGAAATTGCCCAAGACCTCTTCTATCTCAATCGTACCTAAGAGTTATATTAGCGATTGATTAGGGGTTGGCTCGAATCAGTGAGATCTTCAAAAACCAAAGGACCTAATTGATCATATGAGATG
>JAQGAV010004185.1:0-10814 GCA_034691345.1 Phasmarhabditis papillosa | reverse complement strand
ATTATTAATATACGACCCCCCCCCCCCTTGGATAAGAAATGTTGGCTGCGGCCAACATTTGCCGCTCCTTACACACCCGAATGAATGGCCAGGGAGCAATTTAGGCACCCCAGAGCGAGCCAGGGAGCCCCAGGGTACAATAGCACGTCTTCGTAAATACGGCCACTGGTTCAGATCGGCTGCATACCTGAGCCAAATGATACTAGTAAAACTTACTCCAGCGAGATTGCTATTAGTCGATGCATTTACATTGGACCCATAGCAATACGTGTATTCCTTCATGTTATTGTGTTCATAATTGTAGCGAGGGAATTCGAAGGCTGAAAAACATTTATTTATCACTAGGGTTGTGAAATTGAAGTAAACTTGAATTGCACTTCAAACGTTTAAATTTTAGAAAAATTGAAATCTTGTAAACTTATAATTTTCAACTTGATTAAGATCACTAGTTTATCACAAACAGTAATGTAAACACTGCAATCCAGAACTGGTTATCCGGCCCGGCCTGAAATTTTGGAGATCAGGCCGGGCCGGCCGGATAACCATCTCTGATGCTATCAACTTGATCGATTGTAACTCACATTCATTGCAAATCCTCATATCTTCACAGTGAATCTTGCTACCACCGTTATAGACAGCGCTGCAGGTGCCTTAAAACAAAAAGTAAGCTTGAACTTCTCTGAATTGCCGAATTGAACGATTGTGAGTAAAAAGTTGAACCAATAAAATAAAGATTCTACCTCTGAAGCTGCAATTGACCAAAAGATCTTGTCCTTCCTTAACGTCGTTAGGGATTGAAAGTGGAATAATCATTCTGTGCAGGTAGGGAGTAATGTTGGGGTCCTGGAAACAAAAATACTTTCAAAATCTATAACTAACTAGATGGGTTTATGTAGTAGTGTCATAGGTGGCGCAAGCGGATAAAACACACGCTTGCAAGCCATTTTAAGTGACTAGGGCCACCCCAGTTGGAGGAAAGGGGAGTCCTCGTTGGAGTAGAGCGTTAGATAGTTGCGTAACAACCAGCTCTGTTCCAAAAGTTACTATGCTATTTTATTATTATTTTATGTATTATGTCTTATGGTTTTGCTACATGAATACGACCTTTGTTATTCTTCTAGGGTAATTACATGTAAAATAGAAAGTGAGGAGTATTCAGTAATGGTAACTACAAAGTGGTACTAAACACTTATAGATTAATGCCTACTAGGACCAGAGGCATGCGTATACAACAGCAGTATTCTGGAGAGAAGCAGGGCTAATTAAAAATGAATGTACTTTTGAAGAAAAAGCTTACAATCCACCAATTTTCCATACGCTTTTAAATAACTCCGCTGCTCTCCTGAATACTCTGCTGGAATACTAGCTCTTGATATACACACTTGTGGTATGTTATAGTTCATCTAAAGACCTAGGTTTCCAGCGCGGTATCACGATTGGGGCGGTGCGGTATAAAAAATGAATGTACTTTTGGAGAAAACGTCCCACGTTGACCGATTTTACATTTATTTTTTATAACAATGCTCCGCACTTGTGATACCGCGCTGGAAACTTAGGTCTTGAGAAAAACAATATATATCTAGCAATTTAATGGTTATTTTCAGGTTAACTGCTCACCTGTTTAGTCAGGGCTCCCGCTTTTAAGTCTTTAATATTAAAGTTCTGGAATGTGCCCGGGTTCCTCATTCTACAGTAGTCTGCAACCAGAAAACCGTCTTTCTCAAAAGTGTTGGCATGATGAAAAGTGAAGAACGAGCTGGAGGTGATCTGAAAGAAAATAACTTAGAGTAAAATGTTTACTTTACTTTTCCTGATAATCTTTAAAAAACTTTTAAACCACAAGATACAGAGAACTTCATTTAAGAAATATATGTCCGGTGTTAGTAATCTATTCAGCAGTTAACATACTACACTATACAGTCGGTGAACTAATCGCTTGAAAGGGGTTATGGTACGAACTTCAAATTTATAAGGGCTTATTAGAGCAATTGAAGCAGATCTATGCTCTAATTTAAATTATTAGACCTATAGCTGCAAAGGATTAGTCCGTCGACTATAAAAATGGTTTACTTTTATGAATCAATTACTTTCAAACTTGGTATAGACAGTAATGAGCCTTTTTAGTTGATTGAACTCATTGAAAACAAAAATTCTTTTATATTTTATCTTATACGCCAATAGTTTATCTAAAATCTAATATCTTGTAAGAAACACATTAGCAAGCCTTCGACATTATTCTAGCAAACTTCAACAAGACATTCGACATTCGACGACCAGCAAACACACGCATTATTCGAGAAAACCAACCTCAATATCTAACTTCTTTCCAGTCTTCTTATCCATAAGTAGTGCTGTTACTCCTCGACTATCATCGTAGTTCATACATTCATTGAAAGAAGATGAAGTTAGTTTGCTTAAAGATAATAGGTTTAAAAGGATATACCTTTAAATTTGTATTTCTATCTTTTAATTGAAAGAAACTACAAACAAGCAATCAGATTATGGATTCCAATAGTTTTAGTAACGTTGGTATTCGTTGGTCAAAACGACGGTATCTGAATGCGGATCAATGTTGTGCCAGTATACTTGTATATATATTTCAATCCTGGCAATTGTTACCTGAATAGCAGTGACTTTACACTGATTCTAACTGGAGACTCGAACAGAAGCATATAATTCTCTGACATTCCAAATGAATGGTAGTAAGTTGGAAGCATTGGGTTATTGCACGGTAGCTCGCCAATGAGGGTAGTGAATTCTACGCTGTGCGAGGAACTTGCTCCTGAATAGTATGAATTTAAATACAATTTGAATGAAAATGATTTGAATGGTCGATGGTTCGAATCCTCCCTAAGAAAGAATTCTTTGTAATTTGTTCTGAATCGCCACCTCCTCTCCCTGGGTGCTGTGCTACGGAGTCCCACTTCCTATGGTTCCCTCGTATCACTTTTTCGCTCCAAATATCTGTGATGCCGTCTTTCGTAAAATATATAAACAAACTTTTAAACTTTTATTAAAAGGTAGTTTAATCATTGCAACCCAAGTTCTTCAAGTAAAAGCTTCCAATCTTTTAAGCTTTTAAAACATTATTTAACTGTTAGATGATTCAAAATCACAGTAATCCCAGGTTATTCCCAGGAACCAAGAAATTATACGTGTTTTATAATGAGTTGTTGCTTTCATACTAACCTTCTTTATTCAGCGGGTTTTCAGTCTTTCCAAATACATAATTAGAGTCCTTGCCGAATCTAGTACCAATATTGTAGACATTACCTTGCTCGTCTGAGTGGCTGTGTGCAGTATAGGTGTTCAACGATAGGTATTTTCGTAAATCAACCTATAATTTGTAATATTAATACAGATATAGTCGGCGGACAAACGATATGCAAGTTAAAGGTCTGAGTGTTCAATTTAAAACGCCCAAATTAGTTATATTCATTACTATAAAAATAGTTGTTTAAGAAAAATAAGTTAGATTTCGTGTTATACATTGCATCATTGATTAATCCGCGTTTTCGCGCGCAATGCTCAGTCGCGCTCTAATAACATTTGCAGTTGGTACCGTATGCCCTTGCAAAAGCCTTGGCCGCCGATTATAAAATACATTAAACGTTTCAGGAACAATTTGACGAGCTTCAACTACCTATCATATAAATCCGGTATTGTATATTCAAAACACTAAAACTGTTTCTAATAAGTGCCAGAAAAATAACCCAAATACAAAACTGCACACAATCTTTGTGACTAACTTTTCTGTAAAACGCTTATACTCACAGTTTCCAGTGTATCCAGTGTATTAGGATCAATTCTGATTAATCTGGGCGATTCAGTCACAGCGTAGATTCCATCTCCTATTGGATTAAAGGCAACCGAGCAGTTGTCCGTTGTGTCTTGTGTTTCGAAGAAGAAGGAAAAGAATCTGAACTCACATGTTTTCAAACACAAAATTTTAATAATTAATTTGCTCTTAAATTAAACGGACTTTCAAAATGTGTATAGTTTGATGTTTCAGTCAACAACAGATAAGATAAACGGACTTTCAAAATGTGTATAGTTTGATGTTTCAGTCAACAACAGATGAGATCGTTTAGTCAGCGCCGAGAGTAATAAATAATACAGTGTCTATTGCGTATTTATTTGGTTTTTAACACCGCAACTGCAGGCAAATAGCATGCGCGTACTTGTAAAGTACAATATTGAACGGAGAGTAGCCGCCTGATGCTGGCGCGGAGCTCGCAAAAGGGGCACAGACCAGCTTTGAATTTTTTACACTCCATCATTACTCTTGGCGCTGACTACAGCACTGCTTGGAATGAGAATATCAATGCACTAGTAGGGGACTCTCAGAAACCAGAAGAGGCGAAAACGGAAATATTTTGATGGCGATTACGAAAATTCCCATTTTAAATATGATTTGTTTTCGACGGTTCCGTGTTCGCCAATCCTGTTTGATGGGGTTCGAGTAAATAGTTTCACATTTTTTCAACTTCGACGGAGGTGCTCATTGTCTTTTTTCAGTAAACTTTTAATTTCACTTTTCGTAAATTATTGCTGAACAATTTGATTGTTATCGCAACAAAGATATGCATTCTAGAACTGTTGCTTACCTCTGATAAATGGTTTTACACGGATCAGCATATCTATAGGTACCAAACTGAGAGCGCACAATTCTCTCAGCCTTCATATTGGCCTTGTAGTCTTCGGATTGGAGAAACCGGCCCGAGTAGAACATCTAAATTAGAATTTCTGACAATGTCTTACTAAATTAGATATACTTAACATAACCTAGTGTGACAATCTTACAAATACCACTTTAACTTAGGGTTCGCACCGGTTGACCCAATAAAAACTGTTTTGAATTGAGAGAGAGAGAGAGTTCTTTCAAGTTTTTCCCGGAAGATTCAATAGTCACCTTTCCATCTTCAAAATGATATCTCTGAATGTAAGCCTGGCCATCAAACCAATGTTTGTATTTTGTGTCCCCAATTTCAAACATTCCCGGTCCATTTCTTAGGAGTGATCCCTTCAGCCATTCAGGAACTTCACCTATAAATGAAACATCAATTTACAACTGACATTATTATTATTTTAACATTCTAGAACGTTTTAGCAGCTAAATAAAAAATTGCAAAAATTTTCGCAGTCGGCAGGATTCGAACCTACGCGGGCAGAGCCCAATTGATTTCTAGTCAATCTCCTTAACCACTCGGACACGACTGCACACCGCTATCTTGCATAGAGCGCTATACATACCAATTGTTTTGCATTCCTTTGGCGTTTCAACATCTTGAAAGTTTTTGAACAAAAGTGTTACGTCCATAGCTAAAAAGAAGTTTGAATGTACATATATTATCATTTAAAAAAAATTACAAAACAACATATACAGCTTGCGTTTAATAAGATTTACACTTTGATATAGTCTATGTCAAGACCTATGTTTCCAGCGCGGTATGACGAGCGGCGCGCAGTTTTCCAAAAAATGAATGTAAAATTAGTCGGCGTGGCGCGTTTTGTCCAAAAGTACATTCATTTTTTATAACACTGCACGCCGCTAGTGATTCCGCGCTAGAAACCTAGGTCTTGAGATGGACTGTACTTTAATACCTGGTCTAATAATATAGTACGATACCAAATCATATGTACATAGATACTGTCCTTTTGTAACATATTATTATAAATTTAGGCTGAACATTTTAATTTTTCCACTCATCAACTAAAAGAATATTACTTATATATTTAAGATAACCTATTGCGAAACGGAAAGTGATAAGATATCCTGAAATAATCCAAGCAACCGATCACAAAATAAAGCAAACGTTTTCTTCAATTGCGAAATTGACGATACCAAAGGTTGCTATCTCAGCATGTTTATTCGAGCGGGCACGTCGGCGGGTCGAGTAGTTAGCTAGACACTAGCCTAATGATCAAGAAAATAGAAAACAACACTAAAGATCTAGTAAACTTCAAAATAACAGACAAATATTTTAATTTTGGGAAGGAAATTTTGGTGTTTTGATAGGTTGTTTGTTTGAAAAGACCGGATCATTGTTCTTCTGTGTTACTTTTATTACTTTGTGAAGTCTCTCAAACTATGGGGGGGGGGGGGGCTCTGTTCTGAACGGTCATCTTAATTGACGAATAATTGAGAATAATAAGAAGATCCGCAAAAGTGCCGGACAAAAGGGAGCGTTAGTTTGGAATCTTGCCAATCTTTCGGTAAAACAACAAGAGTTTCGAACGGAATGTGTTGTGATATATTACTTAGCATGTGGACTATAGCAGTTCTGAATATTTGTTTGTTTTATTCTATTCTTCGTTCATTGTTCAGAAAATTCCAGATTCTGGAGATATTTGATGTAAGCGAACATTAAACAATTTACTTCACTAAGGATGTCATTTTAGATTATAGAGCAAATATAATAATTTCTTGAAACAGCAAATTAGAACATGTTATTTTGTCTTCGATATAATACTAACATTCTGTTTTTATATTGACCTGACAGAGGCGGTCTGTTCAAATGACTAGACAGTAGTCCACATTGATAACAATATGAAATTGTCATGGTATGTGGTCTCAATGTTTAGAGATTTTACAAATTCAGTTAACCCAGAAGTTGTCAAGTATGTACGTATAGTTTGCAAGATTCTAGCCACATTGACACTTAATGGTCACAGACGGAACTTTATTTGTTCTCAGAAAGGCATATTGTGGCTTACAATCTGACAATTGGATTGCAGTACATCTGAAGAAAAGGCTTCCAGGAAGGCAGCACGCTCAATGTGCTGATCATCTTAGAAAAGCTGTCGAATGTTCTGGAGAAATTGTTGTGAAAGGAATGACTCTAGCACGAAATAATCCAAAGAAATGGAAGAAATTAGCTAATTCAGCTTGATATAAATCTCCCTGTGTTCTCACGATTCTGAATAAATTATGATTTTGATTTAATTTCTGAAGGTCTATTTTTCCAGAGTATTGTCTATTTGGAACTATTTATCAACTCTGCGAAATATCCCAAGATAATAGAAGATTAATCTTTCAACGTTTTATGATACGCAATTTCTGTAAACTGGATTTAGCCGGCTTTGGAATGCCAATCAGGCAGGAACCAGGCCCAACCATGATAGGCTTGATTTTCCTAAAGCATATGTCCACTTTTGAGAGCACTGGCCCTCCTAACTCAACTGTAAATTGAGTTCTCCACAGTTTTCTTTTATACATGTGTTATGATATTAAACTGAAGTCCTTCAAGAACCAGTGATTGTATTTCGTGGCTTTTGCCTTCGGGCAAGAACGAATTTTGTGCACAACAAATAATAGAAACATGTGCAACAGTATTGAAATACATTAAACAAACGACTATACTTTTTAATAGAAATACAGATTTGTTGAAATCGTAAGAAATTTAATTTAAAAGTGCATTAATTTTATTGTATTTTCGAAAAAGTAATAACATTTTATTTGGTTTCTGATTGAACAATCGAGAACATAATATATTAGCACTAAAAGTCCATATATAAGGTGTTAAGAAGTGGAAAATATCATAACAAGTATAGTCAGATTCAAAAGTAATGAGGCCGTGTATGCTGCGTATCTCGTCATTTTTAACACTGCGCCTGCTTGCATTCTACGCGCGCGATAGCAGCAGATTGCAAAATTGCTTTCGTAATGCCTATACATTTTGTTTTAGACACATTTTCTAATATTCTCGCGTATTTAAGTTTCTGTGTTTAGAAATGTTGTCAATCATCTTCTTCCTACTTCCAGCGCTAGTACTTGGAGGACCAGAAAACGGTATAGTCATAGTCAAAAGTAATACGGCCGTGTTCATAATATTGGGGTTGCAGGAGTGTTGCAATATTTTGTCTGAGTAAGGCAGACGAAAGTAATTTTGCAGTCTGCTGATATCGCGCGCGTCGAATGCCCGAAAATAACGAAATACGCAGCATACACGTCCTCATTACTTTTCAATCTGACTATATTTTCATAAAAAATACAGCAAAAGTAAACTGAAACCCAATTCAGTGATATGTTGTGAATGTGCTTACATTGGTATTACGCCGAATTAAGATACAGCTATTGTGTAATATGCTTACAGGAAATAAAACAAAATACATGCATCTGTTATAAGCTCGAGTGAATTAATAACATCGGTCTACTTGTAGCAAAATGCACCGGCTGTGGCAATCTTCGCACTCCTATTGGAAATCTTACTGAAGGTTTCGGTGCCCCATTCCGGTCCAACCAACTGTCAGGTATAAGGATTTTCTATGCATGGTGTTCGGAAATGATTTGTTCAAAATTTTGAATGCTTTCTAAAACCAGGGGTAGTGATAAAGTTTGTTCTTAAACAGACAACAACATATTTATTCGATACTATGGTGGATGTTTGGGACCGTTTCCATAAGCCAGTGATTTGGGCTCAAGTGGGCTCCGGAAAAACGGGGTTTCTGGTCTATTTTAAACTCGTTTTTTCGGGCAGAGCTCTACCTGATACCCATGCCTCAAGCCTCGATTGTTGATTTCTCTGGCCTCATATCAACACAATTCAGTTATGACCTCTCGAATCGATGTGAATTTGCCCTGATAACTTGCGACGCTGGTGCGGGAGAAAACGCTATTCTGAAGGTAGCTAATCATTCTTTAACCTGGACTAAAGTGTAAAATCATTTTATTTTAAAGTTTTTTTAACAGAGGTTTCTATTCTAGTTTGAAGATCCAAATCGTGGACTGGTTTCCTCACCCGAACAACAGCAGGTCTTAGTGGTACGACTGTTTTGTGACCGCCGTCAATGGAAGTATGCCAAAGAAGGATATGAAACTAAAGTAAACGCCGTTTACTGCTCAAAAACACATTGAATGTAAAATGTTCTGGACAATAAATTGTTTGAGCAAAACGTTTTTCGTATATATTTAAGTTTTCAAATTCCGTCATTGTACACTATGCCTGGTTTTTTGACCTTCTTCATACGTTTGGAGTTTAGAATGTTTCTAAAGTATCGACTTCAATGAATATATATTCAAAAAAGGTGCACCCAAAGTGTTTTTGGGTTGGAATTGAAGACAATTTTAAGCAACGGAACTGTTTTTGTCCCTAATAAGTTTTAATTGCACACTTAGTTCGTGGCTTTAGGGAACGTAGAGACAACAAGCGAACAATTTCTTTTTTCACTGGCCTTGCACAATAAAGCAAAGCGATTACCACTTGTTGGAAGATTGCAGTTCCAAAAAGCAGGATGAACGAGAGAAGGGAAGACATGTCGGTCTATTTCATCATCCATTTTCGTCATCTACCCTTTTTGCGTTTAGTTTTTAATTTAATTGTTTTTATTCTTGTGTTGTCGATCTAGCCTTGGAATAGTAGACATTTGGAAGTCAAACGCAATACTTCATACACATGTATATAGTAATGGAACCACACACTGATCCATATCAAAACTATGTTTTGTCCATGAATTAATAAATTGGAAATTTTCTATCTTTACAAGCCTTCTTCAAAAATAGATACGCTAACCACCAGGATATAGCTACATGGCACCCTTGTTGCTATGGACCAACACATGTGCTCAAGACGGTACCCTCTCAAAGAAAGAATACCGTTTATCTTAAGAATATTAAATCAGGTACTTGGTTTTCTGTAATGTACGGTCAAATTCCTCATTCAACTTAACGTCGCCAATACTCTTACTTCTTTCAATTAAAAGATTCATTCTTCCGAAATAGAAATTTATGCAATAACAATCTTTAAATATCTACAGAAGCATATTATAACTAAAATTAAGATTCAAAGTAAGCAGCATTGATATTAATTTGATATCATCCAGACTAGATTCAACTACATCCATTTGTACCCGCTTTACATGGCAATGTTGATATTCCTTTGGCCAGTTGATCTTTGAACATTGTCCAATTTGGCAACTAATGAGTATCCTAAAATGTTTGGCTAAGCTAATTTAAATTGTCTGGAGAAACTTAAAACTCAAAGAATTAACAATCTGTAATTTGTTTTACGGGCAGACCTCTCACGAGAGGCCCGAGCCCGGTCGGCCTTCGGCCTGGCCCGGTGAAGAATTACCAAGGCCCGGCCCGGCCCAATGAGAGGTCTGTTTACGGGAGAAGTTCGATTTATTTTAAAATTTGGACTTCCCTTGGGTGGAGGGGATAAAAGAGAGTAAGGGACAAATTCATATTTTTCCCTGTTCTACTTTACGGAACCACTCTTTCGATTGTAATGTAGAAAATTGACACTGTTAATGTGAACCTAAAATCTTGTACATATCTTGCGTACCGTCATTTGGCGTCCTTTTGTCTCAATTGGCAACGCCAACGCCGCTACCAAACCAACTAGAGCTGCCGCTCCATAAATTCCTATTGGATACGATAGAGATTGTTGTGATAAAACCTAAAACAACGTTTGAGAATAGACTAGCTAACTTTTATGCATCCAAGTAATGAGCTTTAGAAAAAATTTGCTACTCAAGAATCTTCGCCGTTTAAGAATGTGGATGATTCGAATCACCCAAAGACAGAATCATGCGCACCCTTGGCGGTTTGCTATGGAGTTCTCGTTTTCTACAGCTTCGCAACTTTGCTCCAAAATGCTGTGATTTTGTGTTTTTTTTTCAATTAATTAGCCGCCTGTTTGAACTATTATTGTTATTTGAGCATTAAAACAATAAAACTATTCTATTACGGGGAATGAACGCTTTTTTTAATTTGAGGGTTGTATAGTCAGATTCAAAAGTAATAAGGCCGTGTTCAAAATTCAAAAGATTCAAAAGTAAACGATTTTTTGCTGAAAATGAAGCGAAATGAA
>JAQGAV010004184.1:0-10816 GCA_034691345.1 Phasmarhabditis papillosa | reverse complement strand
GCCTTGGAAATCACCCGCACTGCTGGAGCTCCTAAAGAAGACAAACTGGTTGTTCAATTTGGACCTGCCCCAGCCGACGCCGCCGATGCCACCGCTGCATTTGCTGCTATTGCGGCCGCCCCACCCGGAACGATCACTATTCCACTCTCGGCCACCGCGTAGATCAATATGAATAATAAATATTTCATTCTGTATTGTGTTTTTATTGGGGATTTTGATTATGAAAAGGTTACAAAGAAGATAAAGACAAGACAAATAACATACAGATGTTTACGTAATCGTCGCATTAAATTACTTTCGAAACTGATGTCATGAAATGTTATCAAGTGGCTTTCACTGGAATCTGCTATATTCAAGAGATTAGCTCTTAAGAATCCCGATTTTTCTTCAACTCTAGGTCCACATTTTGTAAACGTATCTAGCCGACTGACGTGGTGAGTATTACACCCCAATGAATAGCATCGCGAATACAAAAACAGTTCATAAAATATACATTATTTATACTATAATAACAATCATAAAGTGAAAAGATAAAACAACATAATGAAAGTGAAAATAATTGCAACCAGTGCAGCATCTAAATACAGAGAACAACAACAGTTTGGAACTGTCCACCCCAAATAAATTAATCACTCAACTAAACATCTAGACTATGAGAAATTAGCAAACGTCTAGAAGAGAATCTTTGAACGCGTGTTCATGAAACCTATAATGCAAAAGAAGGAAAATCTATCTCAAATATGTTATTTGGCTTAGGAGGCCTCCCAATATCAGCAATCTTAACTGTCTCGCTGTTTCTGGTCATAAGACGGTGAATGGTACGCGAGAGATCCCCACCGGCTTCTACTTCAGCTATTGCTTCAGCGCAACGCTCGTCGAATGGACGACGGATCGACTCCAGTACTGACCTAGTGTGTTCCTGGAAAGAAATAGCTTTAATCATAAAATGTTTATCATTTTCATCCGATTTAAAAAGTTAGCATTAGTTGCCACAAAAACGACAAACAAAATATCATCTACTGGAAAGTTTCAAAACCATACTTTAACTGGTATTGACATAAGTTTTCTATAATCTGAGTTCTGAAACTTTCACTGTAAATCATAAAATTATAATGATTTAAAAACTTACGCGAGTCTTCTTTTCTTCTTCAACTAGATCCATCGGAGTATTCGCGATTGACTTTAATTCGGAAACAGTTAGGGCAAGACCAGCCGCATTAGTTTCTGCAAGAAAATATTGAAATATTATTTAAATCAAACATCCTACTAGTTATGGAAAAAATTGTGTTGCGCCGACTCTGTTTCCTACTGACAGGTGGTGTCCAGTCCATCGAAAGATCCATAGACACATCATCAATTCCGGCTGAAAAATAAATTCACAGATTAAAAAATAAATAAATAAAGCCAACCGTTGTCTTGCTGTGAGTTAACCAGTCCATCCACTTGATCATCGCCAGCGTTCTGCATCAAACTGGCTGCATTTGCGAACGCTACCGAGAGTCGAGTAACGTCTTTGCCAGTTGACTGAAATTTACGTATAACTAGAAATGAACAATCAGATATACCTTCAAGGCTTCGGCTAGATCGTTACGATCAAAGAGCATTTCTGGATGTTCGTCGAGTTCATCAAGAGATACTAGCTCCTTATCGATTTCTTCATTGGAAGCGTTCATTCTATTTTGTTCGCCATGCAGAAGATTCAATCCAGAAGGGCCGGAATTCGCCCTATTTGATACAACCTAGAAGAATTATAAGTATTTGTTAATTAAATCGAAAGTACCTGTTGAACGTGCTGACAGAGGGACGGATTGGCCATTAGCTGCGACGCCAAATTCATATACTTTGCAACCATATTATGAATGGCGATCCGCTTTTCATCATTAAAGTCAACTTCTTTATCGCATGCCAGCGATTGCAAGGCAAGCGACAATCGGAACAGCTCAATCAACGTCTGAAATTAATGTTTCGTATACAGCAAATTTGATACTACTTACATCATCAGATCCTACTTCTATGCACAGCAGACTCATCGTACACTGCAGAGCGTCAATCTGTTTTGAGATGAAATCATTCTCTTCAATTAACAGAACCGCTCTAAATTAATCAAATGATCGACTAAAACAAAACAAAAAATACCTATACAACATATGTGTTAGCTCTGAGATGTTCTTCCGCATAAACATCTGATCAGCTCGGGAACATTTTTCCACGGTCAATTGAACATCGGAAACATCGATCACATATGATAGATGTTTCAAGTGAGCCAAATTATCGTGCCTAGAAAGAAGGTTTATTCATTATTAGGAATTTAGCATACCTGTCCAGTAGAGTATGGAATATTTTCTGGGTTCCTAATCTGACTTGTGGATCACTGACTAGGGCTAATTGTTCCAATGTATGCAGGAACGAATCAGTGAATACAGTTGCCAAATACGCAGTTCTGTATTTAGTAGCCACCTAAACGCATCAAACAATTATCTTAGCTAGAGAATAGAACAACCTTTAACAGTGTCTTCACAAGCACGTGCTGTAAGAATTCATCACCCTGCTTCGAACGATCATCCAGCGAAGGAATATTACCAACAGTGAACATCATCATTTCAACCTAAGTAATGAACTATAATTTCAATAATAACTGAAAAGCTGACCTTCTGATAATCAGGAAGAGCATTGGCAAAATCTCCCATAGCATTTATAAGAGCTTCTTGATATTGTACTTCGGCGTCTCTGTCGCGACATTTACCGGATCTTTCAAAATCGACCGATGTTCTCAGATGTTTCAGCAAAGAGTTGAAAATTGAAAGAAGAAGAGGACCTAAAAATAGTATTCAATGAAACATTAAATAACTCCACCAACCAATGCTGGTACCCGCTATGGAAACAATGTTGGAGAGCACCGTAGCGATACCTATACGAACATTTGCGTCCGCAGAACACATATTATCCAAATGATCAATAAGTTGCTGGAAAAAAGATGATATATACAATATGATTATAATAGAAAACCTGTATAACAAAATAACTATTCTGGCTTTGAATGCTATATATGATAGCTTTAAATACATGAATAGCAAATTCAGCAGGCGGAGTCCACTGTTTGTGATTATCCATGTGCTTCAATACGGGTATCATCACAGCACGTAGTGATCCAAATGAAGCCTTAATTTAAAGGTTGTTAGCAAACCATTTCGCCGGTAGTACCTTTCCCATTAACTCACGAAGACACCGATCCGATAAGGCGCGTGGTGATTCTTCACGTCCGGACGTTTCATCGTTAACTTCAAATAAAATCGGAGATCGATTCTCTCCTAAAATATATGCAACATTAAATAGTATCTAGAAAACCACATTACCAGGCTCTTGCAGATTATAAAGAATTGAAGGAACTATCTTGTCCATATGTTGTTGTTCCCAGATGTTCGGTTGTAGATCATCAGTCACTGACTTCCACACCACACCTAAATAAACATATACAAATGATGTCAAAGTAAACGGCCTACCTCGGAGCCCGCGTAATCCGGCAATACGAATACATTTAGAGTCCTCATCATATGCTCCATGACACATTTGTGAAAATTTGTGGATGAAAAAGTCGTACTGACGATGGTAGGAAGGGCTATTCTCTTCAATGTTCGAGAAGCCGACGAATGAATCAGTGCCCAGTTGCTGAAATATGTAACATTTATTTGGGAAGAAGTTGCAAGGCAAAGAAATGATCTATCAGGTTATCTTTTTTAAACTACCCTTAGGTAACAATTTGCTTTCGAAATTTGGCTCAGTATTTTAAATGTTTAAATATTTTAAATGATAGATTCCGAAATCAGCTATAAAATAAGAGCTGGTATATCTGTTTAGGCAAATTGGCAGTAAAACTACATTAAACGTGCCCTCGTTCAGGATTACTTAAGAATACGACTCGTCCCTAAGCATCTTGCCAGGTGGCACTAGTTGTCGAGGGTTACTTATAAGACATAGTGCACGTCCTTCATAACATACCTCCATTTGGGATACTCGGGATTCGAGTAGACATTGAACCATTTTCAAATGACTGGCACTGAACTGTGGCAAACTCGGTGAACTGTGACATGATTGCAAAAGTTGGTCCATAGCTTCGACGGCAATCTAACAATATAATCTTATAAGATAAGCAAATATTAATCATCTTACCTTGACTTGCACAAAACGTTGTCGATTTAAATCCCGTGACAATCGCAAGACCAGATATTCTCCTATTCTCTCCAACTTTTCTGGATGCGATTGAGCATAGAAGGTTAGTTTCTGCATGTTGGCAGAAATCAAGCCGTCGGTCTGCACACGGGGATAAATTGAATCTATCAAGCGCCGATACCTACAAATTTAGATGCTTACTTAATTTACGAATCGTCTGACAAACCGTGGTTTACATGGAGCACAACAGTAGAGACTCATTTCTGCGTTTCTTTTGGTACTGTGCCAGCTATTCACGCAGCAGATCGAATCCCAATTCAGAGAAGAGAATATCCAAAATGAGCTGCTTTCTGGCGACTCGTCTACAGGTGATGGCGGATGATCGTCGTGAGTGCAGCAATCGAGCTTAGAAGGCATAATTATTATAGAAATCGAAGATATTAGCAAATGTTTCCATCACACAATACTGTCATACGAATCGATAGCTGATTAATAGTATAGCGCATATCTGAGAAAAATGGGTGGATAATCCGTTATTCAGGCGAAACTTTTCACAACGCAGATTTCTTTGGTGCCACCACTCACCCCCACCACGCATCGATTCACCCCATATATTTTCTAAAGAAAAAGCCTCTACGAGTATGTTATGCCAAATTGAGCGCCTAATGGAATTGTCACGTAAAAAGAAAATGAAAAATTGTAAAATTAATTGAATTAGTCAACGATTCTGTGAAAATTTGTGAATGTTCTTTTTCATATATTGTCACTGCGCTGCACATTGCATTCTCATGGCTGCAAATAGCAATCAAATGGGTCCAAGCGAAACCCGGCATTCCTGATTCCGGTAGAAAATGAAACCAGTAGAAACCGATTTGGCTACATTGTGCACTTTTAGGTTCAGGTGTACCAGTGATTCATATGAGTAACAAACCGATGAAACCCAGGTGTCGCGACGATCCTGGTAACGCGACTGAGATATTTTTGTCCTAACAAAATCAACCATTATAGACTATGCATACTAGAATTGAACTGCCGAATGTTGGATCCATGGAATGGCCCCGACAGTAAAATCGAGAGTAGTATTATCAATATGCGCATGTATGATAAGCGCGCTGTTATAATTCCCCCATCATTGTTCCAAATGGCCGAACAGTGGCGTATATTTTTCAATACAGGAATATAACTGGAATTCAGCCTATTTTGATGAAGAAAAAACAGTAAATAAACTAACTTCTAGTACAAATTCACAAACAATTTATAATACAAACCCATCGATAAAACATTTGATATCACAATATTGAGCAACTGGGATTTATGTTCAAGTGGAGGATACAAAGAAAGTAAATGCTATAATATATAAAGAAAAACAACGTAAACTAATCTCTAATAATACTATGACAATCATAAAATATATGCTCGGATAAATACTATTTGGTTAATATGATCGTTATGAAAAATCTATATATGAACAATATATCACATACCATTCAATTATTCAACCATTCTAGTAAAACTTCCCATCTATCAGCCGGTGGCTTTCCAAAATATTCCATTTGGAGTCGTGAGTATCGTCTTTTAGGTGTGCCAAAATCCCTGTAAAAAAAACAATAAAAATACGTTATCATTGCACTAGGAACTTACCTAAAACCGGAATCTCTCCACGAAAAGTTAAACTTCTCCAAAGCAGAGCGTATTTCATTAGGCGAAGAAAGAATAGAAAGTGGGGCCACCTTCGGGTAGGATCCGAGTCGAAGGGTAGGAAAAACAAAGACTGATCGAAAGGCGAAGTGACCGCCATAAATTGGATGAAGACTCAATCCAATAAACTTCTAAGACAATATTTTATAGCGAATTATAGACCAACTAACCGAATTTCTATCCATAATTCCCTTAGGAGGCCAGTCTTCTGTAGCATGATGCATTGGTTGATAGTAGTAAGCGGCCCCTGAAAAAGGAGTTGTTATATAATTGAAAATAAATATAGAAACAGAAAATAAACATATGAGAAAATCTGTCAGGGAATCGTTCAATTATATTGAAATATTTTTGAGTGCAAGATAAACTATTTCCATATCTCAAATTGTCTCGCATTTTCAAACGAAGCAAATTGCATCTGAAAATAATAACTTTTGACAATAACTTACCACTAACATGTCCGCAAGTTTGCATCAGAATTTTAGGCTTTCTATTAGGCCACATTGAATGATCATGAAACAGTTCATAGGGGCAAGAGATTTCCTTAAAATACATGTATGATTTAAAAGTTTAGATCAAAATACAACCTCCGCTATTGGCTCTAAGCGAGAGGCCATAAAATCCTGAAGTGGAGAAGAATGTTCTTCCGATATCATTCCCAACGAACCAAGCTGAACAGCAAAATTATGTGAAATTAAAGAAATGATTAAACCTTCTCATATTCGGCAGAGAACCATCTGCGGAATGAAACGTCAAACATATCGGGAGTACTCAGAATAAGGATTCCGAATGAGTCCGGGTCCATCTTCAGTTTGAAGTCCGGTGAAACTGAATCATTATAATCTCCTACCTGAAAAATGAATATTAGTTATTCACAATGAAGGTTTTTATGCTACTCACCTTGAAAATGTACGATTCAAATCCATCACCATCTGGTAAATGCTTGTCGAACAGCTCCTTGAGAGCGTCCGGAGTACTTACCATTCCCACCGAAGTGAACTTAAATGCATAATTAGGAAATACTAAAGTTTACAAGCAAATATATGAGATTGACAAACAACAATAAATAAAACCATTCGCAATTGAAAACCCGTTTATTAAAACAATTTGAAAGAATAGAAAGTTATAAATATATACAGCAAAATGTATTATTTCATCTTGTTATTTGGTCCTTCGTCCTCACTACTGGAGCTAGAAGAACTGTCACTGCTCATTTGTCCGAGTGTAGGTTGAGCCAGGGTCTGCGACACAGAAGGATTCTGCACAGTTACTGTAGGTGACACCAGACGTGGGGAATTCTATATAAGTATGAATACATAAAAAATAAACAATAATATATAAACCTGAGCAGAACGTCTGCCGCTCATATCGGGACCCGTACGAGATAGAACAGCTGCTATGCTACTACGTGCACGTGGAGAAGTTGAAGGTTGTTGATATCTGCGCAAATATATTATATCACGTATACAGATCCTGCAACTAACCCCATACGAGGACTACCAATACCGCTAAATTGTCGCTGTTGCGATCCAGAAGACATCGGTGACGGAATCCCTTGACTAGATGTCGGTGGAGTTCGAACCTAAGTAACACAATTTCAAAAACAGTACGAATAAAACTACGTACAGCTCCTGCGAAAGATTGACTAGGCACTCGCAACGGATTCATCGATGGTGGTTGCACACCGGATCTCGGAGCCAACAGAGATGAGTTTCTGAATTCATGTTCCGTTGGGAAGGGTCTGGACGGATCACCTAAACAAGCAAGTAATAATTTAAGATAGTAAATAATGTTCACCTTGTGACCAGAAAAGCGGTGCTGCAACAGAATATCCCCTGCTGATCTGATGGGCCAGTTTTATCACTTCCTCGCTGTCAACCATATGAGCTTCGGCAGTTTTGACAGATTGCACTTTATTACTTGCCTGAAATTAAACAGTAAGTAAACAATTGAAAAACATAGTTAGCTTTTTCAGTGGACATATTTGAAACAATACATACGAAGCAACGTGAAAATAAGTAAACTGAAAAGGCCTAATGACGAACCTGATGTACGGCAGAAGTTAATAAAGACTCTGCAATTTTAAGGTTTGCTTCCAGCCGTTCAATTACTGCATTTCTATTCTGCACACATTCTTGTAGCCTTCTGATTAGAAGCTCTCGTTCCCCAAATTCAGGAACTAAAATTACAGATAACCATTGGGTAAAAATGACCTAACTAACCTCTTGTAACATATGTCTTCAACTCCTTTTGTTTTCCTTCAAACAGTTGAACCAAGTTTGTCAGCGTTTCGGCCCCTTTTTGATGTTTATCTCTATTCAATAGAGATTCTATGACCTAAAGGAATAGGTCTACCCTTAATTTCCAATCATAAATACTTACTTGTTTCGCGATATGATCAATATCGTCCACAGTCTCTAACATGCAATCCTTGAGACTACGATCTTCTTGCATAGCTCTTAAAAGTTATAAATTGTAATCATAGGTTATATAGGAGCAATTAAATAAGTTTTATAAAGATGAAATGCTGAACATGTAAAATTTTTATAATTTTTAAAGAGAAAAGCAATTTAGACAACGGGACCCAATTAAATGCACGGGTCACCGGGCCATTTTGTCAAAGATCTCAAAATGGGCAAAATTTGCAAACTTGAAAATTTCTTTGGGCATTTTTCATCATTTAAAATTTTATTACCATAAATCTCGTTAGTTTGTACATCTTTTAACAAAAGCTGATGATGTTGGTGCTTGTACCAAAAGAATATGATGTTAATACTATATTACTAGTGAATCACGTTGATTCAAACAAACTAATACTTTGATTTGAAAAGATTTTGGTTGCTATAATTTTGGTTTCGGGTTACCCCTTTATCATTCCATCGAAGAAATAGTAGAGATTGTTTGCTTAAACTATAATTCGAACTAGTACTAAGCTCTTTGAATTGAGCCGTATTGTATTATTATTATTTTACCACTATTGTGGCAAGTTCGTCGTCTTATATCATAACATAACTTCCATGAAAAAGATGTACCCCTCAATTTTGCACAAAAACACGAATTTGTAGTGGCAGGCGGGAGTTCTTTGTTGTCTGCCATAGTTTGAAAAATGCGCGAACTCATAATTTTGCATTTTTAAAGCATTTTATTTAAAATAAGCGATAAGGTTACCCCGAAAACAGCTTGTAAACATAATTTCCTAATGATTTAAAGAATCAAACCTTTTTGTGAGAGAACTACATGGATAGAAAATGCAAGCTCACCGCAACTCGGCTTCGTAATCGTAAAAGCTGAAAAGTATTTTTATCAAAAAATGTCAATATGCAGCAACCGAAGAATGCAAAATGCCGTATCACGGACGATCACGCAAATCGCGCTGCTGTCAGTTGAAAAGGCGACCATGACCTAACCGACCATCAGTTTGTGGATCTATGAATATCGTAAAAGACATGTTTATCGGAAAATGGCTTGGGATAATGTTTGTTGGGGAACTAATGCGGAATTGATGTGATTGAGAATGGTCTATGCATTTTTGATAGCCATAAGTCTGACGTAATCTGATGCAGACTTTGCGGAGGGAATATACAATAACAAATATTTTGTTGAGGGTTAACTTTGTTATATTCATACGGTAGATAAACATAATTTGTTATGTATATTGATGATACAAAACAAATGCGACAGAAGGGTTTTTATTACCATGGGGACAGAAGAGAACCAAAATTATGGCGAGTTTATTGACTTTGGTTTTTTCAAATGGTAAGTTTTATAGCTATAGTGTACGAGTCGGAAAGGTGTCGTCCCAAGGTACAATCTTCTAGGCTTCAAAAGAAACTAACACTACACTTCTTTCATTTTAAACTAGGTGAGATGCAGATCGAAAAACCCGCTTCCTGTAGCTAACTGAATGGAAATAATAATAGTTCAAGGGAACTCTTATACAGGAAACACTTTCACTTTTCAATGTTTTAAAGTAATATATTGTCTGTTTTAAAACATAGACTGCAAGCGCCGTATGTAGTTAACGCACCGCTATAACCGTCCTTTTTGCAATTTTGCCCGAGTGAAATTGCACTTTTGTACGGGAAGCCCGTCCTCGTGACACGTTAACTACAAACGGTCTAGGTTTTGAAACGGAATATATCTAGCTGGAAAACTCGACCTCAAAACAGACATCTAGAGCTAACAAATCGGTACATCGGACACCTTTTTAAGCTAGCAAAGTTATCAGTACACTAAGACTAATTAAACTGCAACTGACAGACTAATAATACCATTTATGTCTTTTTATTTCTCTCGTAAAGCAAAATGATATAGAATCAAATTGAGACGAACAGAACACTCTTACGTAACAATTGAACGTTCTCCGTCCTTCATACCACTCGGTTTTATCATGCATCGCCAAACTATTTTGACCCTTTGCCAAAAAATTCAAAAAGCGCTCTGCCTAGACCGAACGCTCCGCGTACCCCCCGCGTGCGACATTTCGCAATCGCGCCAGTTTTTTCCCGCAAATATAGCTCGTTCAAACAGTGGGCAGTGCGGTTTTTGACTGCGTGGCTTTCCCTTTGGTCATTATACCTCGGTTAGCCGTTTCCCACCAGGTTCAGTCGAACCCAAATGCACTCTTTAGCAAGTATAGTTGTATAACATTTGTATTTTTGTATTTTCATTGTATTTTAACTAAATTTAGTTAAATTCGTGTTCCCCCAGCTCTTTTTAATCGATTCGTTTTCGGTGACTCATTTCAACCACTTTCAGTATTCAACATGAGAGAAATCGTTCACATCCAAGCCGGACAATGCGGAAACCAGATCGGAGCCAAGGTACAATCATCCAGATGCTCTGAGATTAATCCATATCTTTTTTAGTTCTGGGAGATCATAACATAACTTCCATGAAAAAGATGTACCCCTCAATTTTGCACAAAAACACGAATTTGTAGTGGCAGGCGGGA